>CAFUXE010001246.1:425503-447762 GCA_903364295.1 Serranus cabrilla | reverse complement strand
GCATACCCGTTGACGGTCCCACCGCGTGGCTCCGCAGTACATGGATGGCATCATCCAAACGCTCCAGACGGTCCTCGATACGACTTTGCTGCAAATTGAAGGAATACAGAAAAGGGTGAGAAGCCGGCTGACGTTTTCTTATCTTTCTATCTGTGAAGTGAAGTAGTTCTGACCCAACAAACATTCAGAGATGGAGTTTAGAGGAAACAGAAAAGTTGGTAGTCCATTTGGGACTTCCTGACATCTGTGATTAATTAAGAGCTTCAGATAGAATATGAGTTATATAACTGTCTCTAACTTCATTAAAAAGCCAGTCAGTCAAATATGAAGGACAGATGGCCAAGTTAGTTCAGTAACTAGTTATCTATGCTAACATGAAGATATGTATCTCACTAACACAACCCTGTCTCCCAAAGAGGATGTTCTAATAAAATAAAATTCCATTTTCAATTACATTTAAGAGATAAACACATGCTACATAAACATATACTCTTCAGGATTGAAGAAGCTGTTAACCATGTAACGCATTAGGCAACAAATCCACTTGCAGAAAAGATCATGCTTTGGATTTAAATGTACAAATTCTGCCTACTTGAGCAACCCATTGTCACTCCCAAAATGTACACTTGATTAGGAACCCTTGGTATCTCTTTTTGATGCATGGGGTATAATGCGCAGGCTATTCCCTTTGGGGTCAGTTTTGGGTATGCAAGATTGCCTCAGGAAGCCAGGTGACACAGTATAAAGAGCGATAAAGTCCGCAAAGGGAGGCTGTTGGGGTGGGTTGATCAGTCAAACAAAACTAAACCTAACAAGGAGTTCTGTGTGAATAAACTAAACAGTATGTACCCTAACCCTAACTCAAACACCCTACCAAGAAATATGTCCTATAGATCTCAAGAGCACACACTTGACAGACTTCTATTTTAGTATAATAGACATGAACACATTGTGGTGTGTGCGTGCATACCAGAGAGTGCAATGGAGCCTCATAGTTTGGCGATGACGCTCCCTGTCCGCCGTTCCTTGACCAGACAGCTGAACTGGCAGCTAAGACAGAGGGAAAAAGAAAACATCATCAGGAGAGGAGATGGGGAAGAAGAAGATGCAAGATTAAAAAGCAAGGATGCTTGACAGGATTCAGAGGTCCGGGGGTCTGGAAGTTGGAAGACTTCTTTATGTGTCTTTTGTGTTTTTGCTGGGTTCAACTTGATATCCCTTCATCTGCATGTATATTATGTGCTGGCCTATCCAGGGTATAACCCACATCTCACCTAATGCATGCTGGGATAAGCTCCGGCCCCCTGCAACCCTGGACAGGTTGAGTGTGAACAGAAATGGATGGATGTTTGTGTGGATTGGAGCCAAAACCTCCTCTCCTTTTATATGTTACAAAAAAAAAACCACTCAATGTAGCACCAACCGAAAGACAAAACACACAAGTGTTTCATCATATCCACTCGTGGTGCTCGGCCAAAATAAACCGAGAGATCAGGAAGAAAAGAGAGAAACAAACCAACTCATATCTCATAGCAGAAATGCTAATATGACGCTTTTGTCTTTGAAAAGGTACAAGTGGTTGATTAGCATGGACCCTCTGCAGAATAAACAAGCTTTGTGTCTCTGTTCTTGGCTGCTTTTGTGTTTGCCGTCGCTCTGAAGGGTCATATCTGAATCGACAGGTCTAATTAGCCGGTAGACAGAGGAGACTTGTGTGAATTTACATTAATATGAGGCTCTGAGTGATGTTGGGCTGGTATATGGAGGTCTTTCAAGAGTGTTTGAGTTCCAGATGTGAGAAAAGCTGCAAAATGAGTTCATCCATAACCCATAACACTACGAACATATTTTTCTGATCACTCCAGTTGTATTTCGTCATATTGATAGTTTTGGTTTTATGTGTCCAGATTTTGAAGGTTATCAACACCCCAATATTATGGTGGTGAATGGAATTCAGTTTGTGAAGTAAGAAAACCTAAAAATACCAACTTTTTCCCCCCCAAAACTGTGTCCCCATTCTGTTATTCCGAGAATGTATTGAACTGTGTTATTGGAGCTACTTTCCACCAAAAATCATTTATATCAGCATTACTCTATAAAAGACATTTTTCAATGTTGCGATCAGCACAAATGCAAGTCCAAAGCGTTTATCGCATTGGTGTTGAGACATATATCTTGAAAAGAGACATCTTTAACTTTAAATATAAAAACAACATGCATGGAACACACCAGGAAGCTGCATGGTAGCTACAATTGATCCTTCCTAAGTCCCGCCCCTTTTAGCTTTGCTTCAATAACATTTCAGAAAGCTTACAACCCAGAAGAACATTGGTCAACTTTGCCCTGAGCTCTCCGAGTGCTTTACTTGTTTCTCTCTGTTCAGAGCTGTTCACTCCCCCCTTTTACATGGTTTCATTCAGTGAAATGATTTTACTGAGTTTTTCCCTACAGTTTGAAAATCACACGCCACAGTCAGTCCGGTGGGCGATGCTTTTATCCAGTCAAGTGTTAATGCTTCCGTGTGATAGTTCATTTTTCTCCTTTAATGTTATTTTCTTTTTCTTCTAGTTTTACAATCATGTCATGTTTACTCTCATATCCCACTCTGTCTTTTCTCCTCTTTTCCATCATTTTCTTTACTTGTTTCTTCTCCTCATCCTTTCGTAGTTATTGAACATATCCCCTTCTTGTGTTACTCCGATGTTCGCCTCCTTTCCCATCTCTTCTCTCCCCTTTGTTTCCTCTCATTTTCTTTCCTCTCCTTTTCTCATTCCTCCATCTCCTCCTTTATTCCCTTTTCTTCCTTTTCTATTCTTGCTCTCCTCCTCTTACATCCTCTCTGCCCTCATCACTGATCTCTCCTTTGTAACTCTGATCTCATCTCATTAGCTTGTGTTTCTCCCTTTTTTTTAATTGTCTTCCCATTTTGTCTCGCAGTCTTTTCTCTCCCTTCTCCTTTATTCATATTACATGCTCATTTCCATATGCTAATTAATGAATAATCACCTGGGTACATTCATGTGCAAATACAAATATATGTATTAAACGGCAGGGTAAATTATTCCAAGTCCAACACTGTAAAACACTGTTGCAGAATTAGCCTTGGATATCAATTTGCATGTAGTTTTCTCTAATAGGCTTCATTTCTAATTTGTAAAAAGTGCGGTAACTCTGACACAATGATAAACACCAATTATGGTTTAGCAGGCAATATCCGAGGCAGCTATAATGACGAGGAGAAGGAAGAGGGGAGGGGGCTCGTGTTTGCAGAGCCGGTAGGTTTGTGAACGATTTGTCGAAGTGGTGCTTGTAATTAAAGCTATCAGTCACAAGGCGCGGCACAGAAGTATCAAACGGTGTGTGTAGCAGCGACAATTAGAGACAAATTCAACACAACTATTATTAGGAAAAGTCATTTTTCACTTTAAGGAGCACAGAGAGTTTACAACATCAGCCGCGAGGAGTAATTGGTGGAAATAAGAGGAGGAGGAGGGGTATGGAGAGGAGACACAGCTATTGTTAATGGCTTTTCATGGTTTTATTTCACTCCAAGTGATTGCACTTCAAAAGTATACAACCTCCTTTAAGTTATTAAATAGAAATAGCTTTATAGCTTTAATTAAATGTGTTGTTTTGACATTGTCTCAATAACTGTTATATAGTTTCTCATTCATCACTGTTCTTCCTACCAGAGCTGCATTTAAGTCATAATCAAGTTCAAGTCTGAAACATGTTTTAATCAAGTCTCAAGTCCTTTGAAATAAGTCAAGTCTCAAGTCGTTTGAAACAGGTTCAAGTCAAGTCTAGTTAAGACCCAATACATCTGAAACAGCTTCAAGTCAAGTCTCAAGTCATTTGAAACAAGTCAAGTCTCAAGTCCTCATTCTTGTGATTTGTGTATTTCCTACTCCAGTCCAAGTCAGCTCCGCTTTTTCCAGCTGTGGTTGTTGGTTCCATGACAGTGTAGCTGCAGTGTTGTGATTGGAGGGGGAGTGTCATGTGCTACCTGTGAGGGAGGGCGGGGAGCCGACTGGGGTGGAGGGATTGGACGAGAAGCTGTTGTTCGTGTGGTCTGGAGAATAGATCTGACAAAACAAGAAGATAAAAGTCAGAGAAGCATGTAGAACAACATCTATAGATCACAGACATTATTAAAAGCTGAACATTGAGGCAACATTAATTCTTAAGCCATTTCACATCACTAACACACTGAACAGGTGTCTCTCATGTGTATGTGTGAGCTTGTGTGTGCTGCACTTACGGATGCGAGTGCTTTCCCTAAGGCGTCTCCTGTCTGAGAGCTGCTGGCTGTTGCGTTCGGTGCTCGATTAGCTGTGACACACACAAATCCACACACACACACACACACAGGAGAAAAAAGAGCGACGTATTCGTGTAAATAAGGATGTTGTTAAGTACATATGTTTGCATACCATCAGTCCACCCCACATATTCATCCACCGAAAGATCTAGTTCTGTTACTTTTTAATGACTGCAGGCTGTGGACCAGGATGCATCTCTCTTGGGGTGCAGTTTGGTAGATCATGTTTAATGATCACATCCTCAAAGGTCAGCTCTCCCAGAGCAGTTTCTGGACACTTTGTGAAAGCTCTGTGCAGATTTACTTCAGCACCTCATGAATTCAATCCATGCTTTTCAGCGATTTCAACAAATTAGCAGATTTTGCTCCAAAGTTGTAAATGGTGGTGTGACAAGGCTTCTTGTCAGCTATTGTGACAGAAATCCTAAGACAGAATTCAATAGTTACTGACACTCAACATTTACATTTGTTCTCATTTAAACTGACTGACAGCATGTGTTTGTGCAAATGCTGAACTTCAATACAACTAAATCTGTTTCACACACTTGAAGAGCACTGAGGCCAGGGAGGAAGGAAGTGACCTCACAGGACCAGATGAGCGCCCACACACACACACATACACACATACACACACACACACACACACACTGAGGCAGAGAGACTCTGACATGCTCACAGCTCATCTCTCCTGATAGCAGATCCCAGATGGAAAGTTTACGCTCGCACACACAAGTTAGACAAGTGCACGCCACACAGACACAGCACTGCAAAAACACATCCTTTCATGGCAAATGAATCCATTACAGAAATTGGCAGGACTGGACTTCTTTAAGCTGTTTAAGAGCGAGAGAGAACGAGAGAGAGGCAGAGAGAGAGAGAGGGATGAAGAGAGAGAAGGGAGAGAGACAGGAAGCAGCATATGTTTTGGGGTTAAAGCCTCATGTCTCACTCACGCCATACCACTGGCCGAGTAAACCATCCAAGGGATTACTTTACACACACACACATACACACACACACACATGCACATGCACTTGTATCCTGACTTGACGCATAATTTCAAACATATGCAGGACAAAATCTTTTTCATAAATGAGAGCTTATAGCTACAAAGGAGGAGAGGATTCAGAAGATGAAACTGATTTTAAAGTTTTTCTGTCCGTGTCCATCACTTCTTCAAAGAGAAAAATCTAGTCATTTCATTTAGTATCTTTGTATATTTTTGATCTTTTATGTATTATTGTTAAATCAGGTGCTTTGTTTTATTTTCCTTTTACTTTAATTGATTTCTTTATACGTCATGTCCCATTTCCTATAATACATATTAATTGTAACACTCAGTCCTATCAGCCCAGTCATCAGCAATAACATGTTGGTATTGTATGTTTCTGCAAAAGGAAGGGCAACCCGCAACGTTTCGCATCCAGTGATGAGAAAAACCTGCATAGATCTGCCATTGGGAGGATGCAACCAACCAGCCGATGACTATAAACCAGGAGACCGGTATATCAGTCTGATATCAATGCACAAAACACCCTTCAGCATTTGTATGACATACATGATATGGAGTCAACGTGTGTTTCCTGAACATGAACGTTTATTTTGAAAAGCCACTATATACATGTTACTACTGGAACTAAAGTGTCCATGACACTTCCAAAAATGATGCGAATGTGAAAGCCTTGTGCATTGTTATCAGAAGCCGAAGGCAAAGAATCAACAAGTCTGACGAGTTGATAAGAATGTGTTTGGTGTTTCCATGTATTTATTTCGCCAAACAATGTTCTTTCTTTCTAATCTTAGACAAGCGGTTTTCATGTTAAACCCTAAAACAGTTGTCATGTTATGAAAACAGGAATCTTCATGTTAACAATGTGTTGTTGTCGTCATGTGTTTGCAGCAACAATCATCACAAAGACAACAGGTTTCAGTGATTCAGAAACGTTCACATAAGCTTACTTGATTTCTGGTTCTAACAGAACCAGACTTAGTTGTTTTCTGCATAACGCTAACATTTATGCAGGTGACTGGGCTGTAGACTGTACTACTGTCCATGCCATTCCATTTTTGTATTCAGTATACAACGAGTCTATGTATTTCAAAATGTTGTACTAACAGAAAATGAAGATTTCACGTTTTTTCTCTTTTTCTTGGAGCTGTCTCATCAACATCCTATAATTGTTTTCTGCAGCTGCAAGTAGCTCCACTATTTCCTCTGAGCATTGCATTATGGGACCATCAACGGCACAATCATGAACAAAACATTTTTTTAGGGAGTGGTGCATGATGATTTTAGTAGTGTACTTAAATCTGTCATGTTTCCAGTGTAAACAAACTACAATCTCAAAACCTAGTGAGCAGTAGTCACTGCTGCAGGGACAAGGACATGATCCATCACCAGCCTCCCAACAATGGTGTGTGCTGTCTATTATGTTCATTTCATTTCACACAACACAATTTGATGATTTTTTTCCAAAACTGTTAAAGATTTAACAAATGCCATAACCTTTCCAAGCTAGGAAAATGTGATTTTGAAAAGATTTTCCATGACATTTCTAGGTTTTCCATGACCATGTGACCCAGGTTAAGTTTAGGTTTAGGCACCAAAGCTACTAAAAAACTATCCTGGTTTAGGTTTCAATTAGTACCTCTGTATGTAACTGTGTTATGTAGTTACATATAAGATGTAGGCAGCAACTTCCCATTCTGAGCACTGAAGCCAATGTGGACGTGCCTTCAGCCTGCATTCTTTCAGAACTCCAGCAGGGGTCGACACTGTCACTTGCAAAAGAAGTCTGGTCCTATCTGTCTTAGCACAAAATGAGACTACTAATACCTCATTGATACTGCTTGTGGCGATCACTAGTTTCAAGTCTTTTTCAATACAATATGATGTTAATTGTGTAAATAATGGTCTTATTTAGAAGAAAACAGATGATAAAGCAGAGTATGATTTGCAGCCTAGCTACCTTGTGATTGGCAGGTCGCTAACACGGAGATGGACAATTCAATGTCCTCCCTAGTCCAAATATGGTATCTTCCAGTTCAAAAAACCAAGGATGGCAACAGACGTAAAGAAAGATGGGCCAATCTCTGTCGGGGTGAGTCTTAATAATTATAATTATGGCAACTGGAGGATGCAGCCTTACAACATTATGGGTTGTAATAAGCTGCACTTTCTGGCTTAGTTACAGGGGTTATATGCTGTATGATTTATAGTGCATCACTTTTTGTACATGTAGGACCAAATGTGAATAAGCACCATAGCCTGTCATTATATTGATGTAATAGATTCAGTTCTCTGAGTAAAAATGTATTTTGACTAACATGAATCCATAGTGACCACAGCTGCTGCTCTCTGTAAAAAGAACTCACCCACTTGTTTACTCATATAAATCACACCGATCCAGAGAAGCGTCTGTAAACACTGTGTGTCTGTGTTTTAGCGTTCCTGTGTGCACACACGTGTATCATAAGTTTACATTTAAACAACAGCAACATGTTTTTTATTAGCTTCATGTTGTGTTTACTCTCATCTGCTGTGGCTCATGTGTGTTTGTGTGTGATATCTTTGTGGAATGTTGGAAATGTCTTCCCATGAAAACAAACTTTCAATCTGTTTCTTATTGCTGTCCTATTTGTTCTATGGGACTCAAAGCAAGGGGTCCATATGGCATGCTGTGTGTATGTGTGTGTGTCAGTGATGTCAAGGTCGGGCCAAAACAGAGTAGAACTGCCTCCTCCCCTGACACTGAAGTTTAGTTTTTAAGTGGTTGAAATCATGTGAGTTTAATCACAGCACAGACACTCAGAACCTGTAATGTGGTGGCAAATTAAAATATGTTCTCTGAACATTACAGATCCTTTTTAGTTAGAAGACTGCATGTAGTTCATCTGTGGATTTTTCCAAAGTCAAAACACAAACTAAGCCCGGATGGTAGCATGAAAATGCTCAGTTCCTCTTATAGTTTATTAATCTTATCTACTAACAGACAACAACTACACGTTGCTGCTGATGATTAGTGATAAGAATGAAAGCTTACCCACAGCAGAGCTTGTTTACATCTTTGGGAAAAGTCAAGTCTAGTCCGTTTCGGAGTCAAGTGTCAAAGTCAAGTCCAAGCTAACAGTCAATCCCAAGTCAAGTCAAGTCTCAAGTCCTCGTTTTGATTCAAGTCCAAGTCTGAAGTCTGAAGTCTACAGCTCTGACACAGCTAGGCATTCAAACAATGAAAATCTCTTGACATGAACATTGATCACATTCTAAGAGATTGACAAGTGTCTCGCGCCATGCTAGCAGCTCTTTAAGGCTGTACCTCTGTGCTTTATGCTAAATGCTAACATGCTCACAATGACAATCCCAACATACTGATGTTTAGTAAGTGTAATGCTAAATTAGCTACGGCCCCTATTTAAAAAAAAAGTTGGGACATTGTCTAAAATGAAAATAAATCAGATTTATTGGCCAATTCTTTATCACATGTATTCAATTGAAAACTGTAAAATGACAATATATGTTCAAGGTGAAACTATTTTTTTGTAAATATTCTCTACTACTCTAAATTTGAAGGATTCTGTTTTTATTAAGAATTTACAGTCTCCCAACTTTTTTTGGAATTGGGGCTTTATCTAAATGTTGTGTGTTAGCAGTAGGGACAGGAAACGATAGATTCTCAGATGCATGATTCCTGCAGTAAAGTCAATATTTGACACTTTAAAAGCCATTTCTTGACATCATGATCACCTGTAACAATTTCTATATGTCCCCAAAAGCTGAACCAATTTGTGAAACACGTGGGTCCCTGTGTTGTTTTTATATTCCTTACAGCTGACCCAGTTGGATGGTGAAACAGACATAAACATGTAGCCACAATTTAATCACAATCATTTTTCAATTGCCTCTGAATCAGAATCAAGTTGAATTGTGAGGTGGCTATGTAGCATGCTAACATGTTGTAGTAACACTCAGCACAACTGACACTGATGGGAATGCCATTAGTTTTTATGCAGTTGGTCATAATCTAAAGACAGATTATGGTATTATTATATGGTATTATTTAACATGTTCAGGAGATCACTACAATGATTACAGTTAATCTTGAATGGGATATGAATGTGTGGCAATCCATTTGATAGGACAGAAAGAGTCAACTCATCCAGGCACTAAAAAATCATGTGTTCACCAAAGTCAGTAGGTTTCATCCTTTGGGAACCATAAATGTTTGAACAAAATTTCATTGCAATCCATCAAACAGTTGTGGAGATATTTGTGTCTGGACCAAAGTGGTGGCTTCAACCACAGAGTCTGTGAGAGTAGTGGGCTAAACAATGCGGCTAAACCTCGACAGGAAGTAGGTCATGTCAACAAGCATCCTATTATCCAGAAGTAGTATGTTATAATACAACTGGATCTGACAAAGCACCATCACCATTTCTTGATATACATTTCCTCAAGACACAAATGGACACAGGTGTCTTACCCATGATGCTTTCTGTGCCGTTGGTGGAAGCGGTGCAAGAGGTGGTGCTGTAGTGATTGCCTCCACCCCCGCTCCCTCCCCCTCGGTGGAAGCTGGACATAGGAGGAAGGCTGGAGCTGATATCTGCAGACGAGTGTGATGGGTAGCTCTGCAGAGACAGACGCAACAAAATGGAACTTTAACAACTACTGTAAAACAGATTACATAAGAAGAGAATGAAAATGAAAGGCAGTGGGGATAAACATGAAGCCTCTTTATTGGAGAATTACACAGAGCTCTTTTTAGTTTGAAGGATTACCACTTAATGACCTTTGACAGATTTACAGCCGCACATTTGTGTACGACTTGTAAATGTGTGTCATTTGTCGTGTCGGATGGATTTAACAGAGTTTTGTTGCTTGTAAATCTGTGACTTTATCAGACTTTTATTTAAAATTGAATGACTTTCAATTTGGGCCCAACTGATATGGGATTTTTGAGACTGGTACAATACTGATTTTAGAGGGGAAACATTCCTCCATTACTGTTGTGATTTCTGAGCTGGAATGAAGAATGAGTGTGTTTTCTACACTATATATTTTGCAAAACATATGGTGTTGTTATATCTGTGATTGTCCAATAGTGCCTTAAATGTCTAATTTTTGGCCTGCAGGAGGGGACTCCACTGGAAAAGAAAAAAAGCCAAAATGTATGGAATCCTATGAGAAAATGAGCCTACTTCTCACTTGATTTATTGTCTCAATAAATATTTTCCTAATGTGTTTATAGTTTCAATCTTTAGTTTTAAGTCTTCACATGATGTTCCTTTTGTAAATTTTGGTTCCATTTAGGCTTAGCAGTGCGTATTCATCACACTGTGTACATTTAAATAGCCATCAACTTGCTTTAAGGTGCTGTCCATGTTTTCATCTTTGAACTCTGACCCTTTCACAGTGTGTTTTCACTTCATGAAACTGAATTGTAACATTTTGGTCATCAAAATGTCTTAAAAAACGGAGACGGTTGTTCATTTTTTTCTCGTATTTAAATCTTGTCCTAAGCTTTTTTTTTCTTTCAAAATGAACATCCCAATCAATATCAATTATGGCATTAGGAGCTCCCCCAACTCCACCCTCTTGTCACAATGGCAACTGACTAAATGTGAGGCTTAAAAACAGAAGTCCACAAACTAATGGTTGACATTGGACCTGGTGGCTAAGCCCACTTCTTTAGGTTAAAGTGTCAAAGAGTGTTTTTTGTTGTTGTTTCTTAAAAAAACAAAAACAAAGTAGAAAGTTTTGACAGTAATTATGCTTCAGCTCATGTATACCATGGAAAGTGTATGCATGTAAATTGAATGTATTCCTTGGAGGTCATGACCTGTAAAGACCCTGATTATTAGTATGCACTGTGATTGACAGGTCTTCTTACCAATCTGTCGTGAGGGTGAATCCCGCAGTAGGAGGAGCTCTGGGCGGGGCCGTGGGCTGAGTTCCCGCCCCCCAGCATGCTGCCGTGGTAGCCCTGCTGGCTCATACTGCTACTACTGCTGCTCCAGGGATCGCCGCTGTGGTGACCATCTGATAGAGACACACAGAGGGAGGGACAGAGAGGTGCATGTTATGATGCTGGTTTGAGATAAGTAAAAACCTACTGAGGTTTCTCTCTGCTGTCAAACCTTCCTGTGACTCACTCAGTGTGTCTTCATATGTTTAGTAATGTGACCCACTTCATGCAGTAACCTGATTTCAGAAAACAGCCATGTAAATGGGACACCTGGTTTCTTTCTACAGGTTAACCCGCTTGACACAGATTTGTGCCGGACAAACCTGATTTCTGGGACCATTTATACCTTTATCAATGTCTGTAAAGTTATTCTGGGAGTGTCTGCATGTGTTACATGAAAGACACCAGGCTAAGAGGGAAAAAATCATAGTCTGGGGACAAATATAAGTACTTAAATTATTTGTAGTCAATAGACTTTCCAGCACATTGAAGCAGTGTAATTTATGTCATCGAAACATGAACAACCATTAAACTACAGTATGACCAGAGAAATCACTTTCTGATGGGTCCATGAAATATATAACAGGACACTTCAAACTAGGGCTGTACTGAATATTTCAGCGCTTCCAAGCTTCATTCATAAGGTTGACATGTCGATTCTAAATGAGCATTTGAACGCTGCGTGAGGGTTGGACAATTGGACGAATATACCAGCTATCGGATATTGGTTAAGTACTTCACCGGCGGATTTTTCTGGGCAAGATCTGTCAATTCATTGCACCAGTACTAATTGCTCCATCAGAAACTGATAGTGAATCTTAAGTTCCATGTTTCTATTTATGCTGCAAATTGTGCTTTAAAACAGCGGTTGCAGCTACAAAAAACACCTACTGGAAGTGGATCAGCTGTTTGATCTGCGATCAAGGAGGAAGTAATCAGCTGCTAATCATTTCAAAGACAAAAGGGGAGGCTCCACTTGTCACCACTCATGGTGTCATTTCATCATCCAGGTACTCAGTTACTTTCAGTACAGCGCTATCTCAAACAAAGTTCTGGTTGGACTACTTAGTACACCTGATCGTTTTTTAAACTGTAGTTAACCATATAGACAAATCTTCCAATTCGCAAAGAAATAACTATGAAGTTTCTCTTTCAGCCTGTGTGAAGTGGGTGACAAAGGGGCTACAGAAAAGAGCAAGAAATTGGAACATCTCAATTTTCTCCACTATTTTTATATGTCTGGACACCTATTTTCCTCTCACCAGAAGAAAAAGCAAGCAAAGTCTGATTAAAGGGTGAAGAGTATTAATATAAAGCTACAAATCAGCTAACTGTGACCACATCGCAATGTGAATGTTCTCACTCATATGTTCTTCAATGCTTTTCTTACCAAAGAACAGTACAATTGTACAGATATGAGAGTACAGATACATTCTTCTGCAGTTCACAGATAGACAGAGTTAACATGGCAATCTTCTGACTTCCACCTCCTGTCGATAAATGCTATTAGACACGAGTTTTACCCATCAGGAATGAGCCACACACTCCACTGAAAGTATTGGGCTTGTTCTCAAGCAGTGATCACATCAGGCTCAAAGTTTGGAAGCAATGACTTGTTGTCTTAATCATGATCTCCAACAACAGATGAATATGTTCTCTGGGTAGCTGTTAGAATAACGAACAAAACTCAAATCTTTTAGTATAAGAAAATCTTTGACACCGTCTGTGATCCAGTATCCACAATGAGCACAGGAATCCACTGCAGGGAGTTTTAATAAAGGACAGATCTGTGTGTTAGCTTGTGTGTGTGTTTGTGTGAGTACCTGGCATGAAGAATGAGCTTGGGAAGCCAGCGCTGGGAGGTTTGGAGGAGGGATAACCCGGTGAGTCCCTGTTGTAGTCTGCTGTACTGGCAGACGGAGCGTACACCTGCAACACAAAAACAGAAACACACGTCATTCAGAAATCTGATCAAAATAAAACTCGTACTCAATAAAAGCTCACAGCTAAACACAACGTGAGGCTCAGCAGGAATCAGCATCAGACACACACACACACACACACACACACTTACTGAGTTCTCATTGGTCTGTGCTTTACATTTGAATCTGAAACAAACTTTGAACAATACACAGACAAGTTCTGCACTTCTTCATGGTTCCTAATTTTTGTAAGAAAGAAAGAAAGATCCTATTTTTACTTTTTTTTCACAAAAAGTTCAATATATATATATGAACATTTTTTACTATTATTTTTTTATTTTTTTACTTATTATTTTGTAAAAAAATTAGCCTATATGTTAATATTCAATCAATTAGCAAAAACAGCTAATTTTAAAATAGTTTTTATAATAAGTGTAAAACTTTTTATACAATGTATTCTGTAAACAAATATATTTTAAAAATGTATATTTTAGTTAAGTTGTATCTAATCAAATATTTTTCAAATGGATTTGTTCATATACTTGCTGCTTACTATATAATTTTAATAATAACCCTGCAAACAAATTTAATAAATGATCTCTGTGTACAATTTATGTTTTTTTAAGCTTGTTGTTAAATGATTTGTTTTATTATTTGTTGTGACATTTAAAGTCTGTCAAACATTTTTTTAAGGTTATGGTTACCGCAAAAAAGAAAAAAGAAAGGAAGATCTTTGTTTTTTTAACATTTATTTGATAAATCAGTTCAAAATATTATGTTGTTTATATTTACTTTGATTTTGTAAAAAACATTATTACATGTAAAATACTTTAAAAATAACCTAAAAATGTTTTATATAATGTATTCTATAAAAGTTGAATCTAACCTCATATTCATATTATATATTGAATGTAAATGTTAATATACTTGTTATATAAATATTTTAATATAAAATGTTTGCTTAATTTTACCCTGCAAATTTGGTGCACATTTTTAAACTTTAAAACATATACCAGTCACAACACAGTTTCTATGGGCCCTCCTCTGGTTTGACGACTAAAAAAGTAACAGAGCAGTGATTCTGAGCGAGACTCTCCGACGAGCAAACATGCAGTAAAACGTGAGACTGCAGGCAGAACCAGCAGCCTGTCATCACTCAAAACAGGTGACGTTGTTCCTCAGCAACACAGCGGCTGCATGAGAACACAATGCCTGTGTTTGGTCATGCCTTCGACTGGGGGTCCCCACAGCATGCCTCTGTGTGTGTGTGTGTGTGTGTGTGTGTGTGCATAGCGTGCGAACACTCAGCCATGACGCTAGCTTGCGCCGCATGACGCAAACCCTGGAACAGCTGTTGAAAGCGCTCTTCTCTCTCTCTGTCTCCCCCACTGATTCACATCAAAATGAAAGAGCCGCTCCACAGCTACACCTAATCTAGCAAGATCCCCGAAAAAAGACACGGGCTGCTTTTTAACTTTGGAGTATTTGCATATGGATGGAACACAGATGTGGTAAAAGAAACTCCAATGATAAAACACAGGCAGCAAAAATAAAATGAAAAGATGGAGAGGAAAAAAACACTTGGGGGCATTATAAAAAACATCATGTCACTTCCCACACTCCCTGAGAGAAATTATTAAAAACAGAAAACAGCCTAAAACTGTTTCTGTCAAACAAAAACAAAAGCCAGCTGACTTTTTTCACTTTACTAAAAGCTTGTTAGTACTTCTGAGGAAACTGTCTTGTGATCTTCAAGTAAAACATCTCCAGGACACAAAGTGGCCATGCAGAGAGTCTGAGAAGGACTATGAAGGACTGTCAAACTGACAGAGATCCCTTTGTTCTTCAGCAGATATCAGGTGTGCACAAGTATGACAATGCACTGAGCAAGAAATGTTTGTGAGCATGTGGTCTTCCCTTGATTTCCTTCAGTCAGGTGTCTGCTAATGAACTTTGCAACACACACTAAGCATGCTCCTCTGCTTCTTACAAGGAGTCAAATGAAGATGAGAATATAACAGACTTTTAGTTGTGATTAAAAGGGAAATATTGGGATTTCACCCGTGGTTTGAGAGCTCTGAATACCTCAAACCTCAATGGCTTCATAGGTTTTTGTTTGACTTCAGATTGCACCCATCATCCCAGCATGGTGTGTTCAGGTGTGGGGTGTTTCACTCAGCTGGGATTTGTGGATCATGCATTGTGAAGGGTTTAACAGTACCAAGCAGTTTGTGGACAAAGCACTCTGCAACTACTAATGTAGACAGCAGAACAAACTGGAGTTTTAGCCTTGACTACTGAAGGGATGATCGATTATTTGTTTTTGTACGATTGGGTTCTATGGGTGCCCGAAGTCTTGAATCGCTATCATCTATAAAGTCTGGTGGATTGGGTGTGATTCACTGGTGAAGTTGCAACACTGTTGCATTTTTCATTTGGTTTGCTTTGCTCTCATAATGTTCTTTATCAACACATTAAGCATTGTAAACAAATGTCTGTTGGACAGAATATGTGAGAGAAAGAGCTGACACTTTTTAATCGAAGCAAGTCACAGACTTTAATGTATTTTTGGCAGAGTTTTTTCATTTTTATGCAGTTTTGATCAGCCGTCACTAAATAATTTATAGTGTGTGTGTTTTGTGATCGCTTGATCATATTTCTATAAGGACCTTTAATTCATCATTAGAACGTCTGTTCACAAGACATTTTTTCAGCCTGCTACTACCTTGCCTAGTGTTCATTCACAAATTTCTGCCCAAATTCAACCCGGGAATGCTTCTTGTTTTGGTTTGCTTCCTCCCTTTGGTTCAGACTGTGTTCTAACCTGCAGTGAACCAAACTCTGGTGCACGTGGAAGCAACCTAAGACCCAACCCATTTTTTTTAGCCGACCAGAGTCAGCACCAGAGTTCATTTGAGCATTCACACCAGCAAAAACCAAACAGACTATCTGACTATTTTTATTGATTCTGGACAAGAAAGTGGCATCATTCAGCACTAAATGTGTTCAACAAATTATAGGAACCTAAAAATGGCTGAACCAACTTCTTAGACATAATTAAGTCCAATCATATCATAATGATCTAAGGCCTTGACATACAATGCTAAGCTTTCAGCTGCAAACCTGAAGTACATCACTTCTATGTAGCATTAACTGTTGACCTGCTATCTCCCCCTACATAACTGCCCCCCACCATTCATTCTATACAGAGTGTTTTGTCCCAGTAGGTTAGAGATAGGTCTGCCTATGAGGGCTAGTGACTGACTGAAGTTCAGCCCCTCCATGCGTTCACAGTGTTTTCTTGCACACAGTCACTGTGGGTGTGTTCCAGAGCATAGCCTTATGTCGACTGTGTTTACTTCCTGAAAAACCACTGCTCGCTGAGAGACACTGACACAGCGACAAATACCAAAACAATCAGGACATCTGAGGAACAAGGAACACTGGGAACTGTGGGAATGAAAGACTGAGGTCAGGAACACCCACCAACCCGCACGCACACACACACACAAACTTGAAAAAACAAATGTAAGGCGCTAAGAGGAACTAATCAGCTGAGAGATGCTGGTACCTTCCCACAATGCACCTTGCAGGACTTGTAGGGATCCAATTCCTTCAGTCTCCTCGTTCACACACTCACACACACACACATCCACCCACCCACACAAACACACACAGTGTCTGTAGATGTCATTAGAGCTCAGCTAAAATCCCCTTAAACTTCCTCCTCCTCCTCCTCTTCCCCTCTGAGAACTGAGTTTGTGCTCTGATGATAAAACCACATTTATTGACCCAAAGGCGGTACAAGAAAATTCACACACGCACGCACGCACACACACACACACACACACACACACACACACAAACACACACACACAAACATATGCTTGTGTCGTTCCTGTTGAAAATATTTAGATTTATGTCTCATGTTGTGCAGACATATTTTCCCATTGAAATTGTTGTTCGACTGGTGACGAAAGACTGAGATTTGTGCGAGTGTGTGTCTGTGTGTGTGTATCTATGTTAGTGTGTGTGTGCATGTTTGTGTGTGTGTTACAGACAGACAGGAACAGGTGCTGAGTGTGTTCAAGTCTGAGGAATGTAGAGAGACACAATAACAACCTCACTTCCTGCAGTCTGTAACCCACACACACACACACACACACACAGCAGTATCAGTATTCCCACAGTTAGCAGGCGGACTGCGAGCCAATCAGAGGCACCCTTGACAGTGTTGTCATTTCACTGACAACTGGAAAACCACAAAGCAGAGAAAAATAATGAGAACCACAACAGAAACCAGCATGGCCGATCAATAACCTTCATATGCAGCTATTTTCCATGTGCTAATTTTCTGTGAAGCTTGTTCAGTTGCTTATGTCAAATAGTTACTTGGGTGAGTATAATCATTTTAGAGTAGGTAGAAAATAACAGGATCACAGAATAATCAAACCTGGTGTGGAAAATGATTTCCTGATATCAAGTACAGCCAGCCAAACCACATCTCTGTGCAACAATAAATAGAAACCAATCTGAACAGTTGTGTGAAATTGGAATCTGGACAATAAAAATGGAGGGAAAACTACAATTACACTTCCACGCAAACATTTATGTTACAGTTTAAATCCATGTATATCCAGACTCATATGTAGCTAACAGGAGACGATGCTTCAAATACATATGTTGCTGCAAAGAGGCTACACATTCTAAAACATAGATGCTTCACACACAAAACTGGCAGCATAGAAGATCTCAGCAATTCAGTATCCAACTTAATGATTCTCCTTCTGTTCCTGAGTTAAGGTGTTGAATAACTGCCAGGAAGGGTTATAGCGGAATGCTATAATGTCACAGTGAAGTTGACCTTTGACCTTTTGGATATAAAATATCATCACTTCCTTATTTTATGCTAATTGGCATTTGTGCAAAAAAAAAAAAAAAGAAGTCATATTAAGTGTGTGAATTCTTGAGTTATGGGCAAAAACTTGTTTCGGGATGTCATCACAACAATGACCATGTGACCATGACCTTTGACCTCCAAAATGCAAAAATATATGTCAAATTGGAAGAAATTCCCTAAAAGTATTCCTGAAGTAAAAACAACACTTCTGGCCACAGCAGTTGCCAGTACAGTCATACCACTGGAACCAGTTGTATGATATCCTGGTCTGTGCCACAATAGAAATAACAATAGAAAACACATTGGAAACCAGCTTGTTCTATAATTGAAGCTGCATAAACACCAGTTAAACTAGTTCTTTACGTACTGATAGAAACCCAATGGAACAGTCTCTGTATTACATGAATCAGCTGAACCAGTTCTGTGAAAGTATCTGTACCACAGTGGAACAACAGAAACCAGACAGAAACAAGTGGAATTGGTTCTCTATCACACTGGAACCAAGTATCTGATCTGTTTCTACTTTGTTTCGAGTGAAGTCACAATTCTCCATGTCCATGCTTTAATGGACAGGATTCGATTGTATTTTTACTTTAAAATAATATTTAGATGATCAAATCTTGATTCATAAAGCTAAACATCTCATTAGTTTTAGGCCCTGACAACTACCATGCACACTTTCAAAATCTTCTTTAAAAAGTCAGATCACATGGTATATTTCTAAATCTACCACGGCAAGGCCATGTGGTCAGTTTTCTTATTTTAAAAGTTAATTTGGATACATGCAGAATTTAAATTGGGACTCCATGATTTGTTCCAGATCGGACTTATCCTGGTTTCTATTGTTTAACCTGTCTGTATGACAACAGAAACACTTTTCCTCGATGCATTTGCAATGATAGAAACGCAACAGAACCTGGTTATCCTGGTTCTCAGCATCAAACACATGACTAAATGTGAGGAAACCAGTCCTTTATCATAGAACATAGAACAAGTCAAACCAGCTATTGTATTATGATAGAAACCTGATAGAAACTAGTAGAACCAATTCCTTGCCTATAGTACAAACCGGTTAAACCTGATGATGTCCAGAACAATGACAGATCCTCTGATAGAAACCAGTAGAGTCTGTGTGTAAAGGCATCATGTGCACCACAGTAGAAACCCTGATAGAATCCAGTAGAAACCTCCTGCTGTGATGTTTAACGGATTGAAAGAAACATCACAGATTGCATCAAAGCTTCGCTCCGCGTCGCCCCCGGCAACAAGACGCGAATATAAAGGCACATTCCACTGAAAAGTGATTCCTCATGGAGCTAACTAAACACACAGACACACACACAATTTATTCAGAGCAACCAGCTGTGCAACTCTTTGACCTGACACACAGGTACAAACACAACAGAAACAGCAGCTCAACTTCAATTAAAGAAAGAAAGTTGTAATGCAAGCTCCCAACACAATCAGGTTTCTATTTTGTTCTAACACCTGCAAATTCTTATTTAATTTTTTTGCAAGGTTGTGCTCTACACTGTATTTATCTTCAAAAACACATTATTTCATGGGACAAAGGTTGATGAATATTAATAAAGAAAGAACCACCAACAAGAGTAAAATACAGCTAATAAAACCACATTTAGGGGTGGGACAAAATATCAATACAGGAATCATCCCTCTTGTAATACATTATTGATATATGAATGCCAGATGTTGGGGGCGCTATACAGGCACTATAAACTGATTGGACAGGAATTTTACTCACCAAAGTTACTACGTCATTGCTCTTTTTGGTGGAGCTTATCACCTTAAAGGCGGAAAACTGGCAATAAAATAGCAAATTAAAAGTGCAGCACAGACAACTGGACAAACAACAAGCAACATTTTTTTTAGTTCCCTGAAAAATTTAGTTATTTTGTATTTTACTTCCTTCCTTTACACATCTCATCCCCAGAACTGTTCTGCTTTCCAACAGTTTTGAACTATTTTACATTGCAATGACAACCAAGAGCAAATATGTAATTATATATAGTATGCATGTGTGTGTGTCTACATTTTACTCCCTAATATTAGTATTGGTATCAGCCCTAATAATTCAATTAGTTAGGCTCAACTTCAATCTGCTTATTTAGTCACTTTAGTCACCCAAAAAGCACAAATTCAGAATGGTTAAATTAACACTACATTTTCCAAACAGAGACAGAGAAATTCAAAACAAATGCCTCCAAGGCCATGCCCTATCTCACGATGTAAACACAAGCAAAATATAATTCAGATCCACTCCAAAACTATTATGGGTTCTTGATTCACCCATGCTGCATACTTCAACCAAATAAATGAAAAAACAAACTAAGCAACAATCTGAATGTAAAACACGACCTCTGAAGGATAACGTTTTAGAGTCAGTGAAACATAAGAAAAAGAAGAAAGAAAAGAAACAAACTTCTCTGCAGATTTTCAGTTCTAAGTTGTTGACAGCGGTGGAAATGCTTCTGGGCCCCTGAAGGGTTTTTTTTTAGAAAGAGAATGGAAAAAACATTAAATGGAACAAAGTGAAATGCTAAAAGTTGGATCTGGATAAAAAGACAGTAAACGGAAACAAAAGAGAGAAAAATGGAAAGAGAGCAAAGAAAGGAAGAAAAGAAGAAGAAGGAGAAGAAGAAGAAGGGGGCTTTTTGTCTTTGTTTAGTGTTTGATGCTTCTTCTCTCTGTTATTGCCTCCAAATGTTGGGGGCATCTGTTCAACCTCCTTCAGCTCCTCTGCTATGACAGGAAGAGGAAGGGGAGGATGGCGAAGAAAGGAAAATCCTGCTCTTCCTCCTCTTCTTCCTCTATACTTGTAACCTTATTAAACTTTTAGAGACACATTCTGTAGTCAAGATGAGCCCAAATATCTAACAAATATATATATATATATTAACATAAATTCAGTTGGTATGCTTCATAACATTCCAATAATAAGGAGAAAAAGTTCAGTCAGAATAAAAATGCCTCATGTCACCACCTCAATCAGCCTGACATGAACATTATCACACAATTGAATGGGCATTATCAGCAATTATCTGCCCATATGGATGAGTAGGTGCCTGATCCACCTTCCTGCAGGTGCAGTCGGTTGTTATCAGCCCATTTAATGGCTGCTTACTGGAAACTAAGGGGCTATGTTTAGTTCAAAGGCAACACTTTCATTAGATTTAGGCTAAGCCTAGAGCACAACAGTTCCTAATAAGTGTTATAATAAAAGAGTTAAGTAGAATAAAAAAGAAATTGAGAACAGGAAGTGACAGAATGCTGTAGGCAACATAAGAATGTGACACCAAGAAGTTCAGTGATGTTTCATTATTATTTTTTTTATAGTTTTTTTCCGTTCCATGTTGATATCATCCTTCACCTTTATTACCTGATAACTTTTTTTCACATTGACTTAGTGAGTTAACATTTTGAACCCTAAAAAAACATACAAAACAATTCAACAGAAAATCTGTTTTCTTTTTTTTCAAATCACAATCATGCTCAAATTAAGAATTTTAAATGTTGCAAATGTGAAATGCAGGTGCAAATATGAGGTTTAAGAGGTAATATGAAGGTACTTTTTCATTTTTATGACGTCATGAAGAAGTCATGTGATTCGATCACAAGGTTTAAAATAATATTGAGGATTTTTGGTTTCACATGGGACACAAAATCTGGTCTCCTGGGTTGAAGTCTTGGGTTTGTTTGACCTTCCAGCATTCACAACTGGCAGAACCGCTTTCAACAAGTCAAGAAAAGTTCTATTCTGATTAAATACTTTGAGACATATAAACTCACATCATATCAGATCACTTTATTTAGTGTTCATGGAAACAATTCAAATCTCTTGTCAGATTGATTTCAGTCAATTAGGAATACTGTCCATATGACCAAAGCAAGTGTGATGCAGAATGAGATGAAAAGCTTCCCTTTAAAGTTTTATCATTAATACAACTCCATAACTACAGCTGCGCAGACAGACAGAACACGTAACAAGAAAAAAATCTGTATTTTCTCAATAAAGAACTTGTCTGTCTTGTTTTCTCTTCTCTCTCTGCCTCCCGCTAACGTCTCTCTCTCTCTCTCCCTCACTCACACACACACACACACACAAACACACACACAGTTTACCACGCTTCATT
>CAFUXE010001246.1:338587-350197 GCA_903364295.1 Serranus cabrilla | reverse complement strand
CCGTATGAGTACGAACTCCTCTCTGCTTTACCTGCAGGAGGAAGAAAAGAGAGTGAGCAGTTAGCAGAGGGAGTCAACGCAAGAACAGATCATAACTTCACTGATAACTCAGTCATTGGAGTGGAAAATAATTCATCCACTCATCTACTACTTAATCTGTAAAGTCAAACGGAGTTAGGGTTAGCGTATGTGACATATATGGACGACTTTTATTTACTCATTCATAAAGACACATAATAATACAAAACAACTCATTCATCTGTTCATTCATTCATTCATTCAATAATCCATACATTCATTCATCACTTAACGAAATTGACTTCTTAAAGCTGCGATTAAAACTACAATTAATGTTGACTGAATTTCATTCATTCATGACTCACTCACTCACTCACTCACTCAATGTCCCTTTAATTTATTCTCATATAAAACATATTTTTTCTGATGAGGAGTTAAAATAAACTGTTGATTGATGAATTGAATTGATCCCATGGACACAGACATGCCCAGTAAAATAATAATTGGATGTATTATGAAATAAACTGTAGTTGGTGTGTTGACTGAGTTGTTTATCCAACAGGGACATGTTTATATCAAAACTATATTTCAGTCTGTCTTTCATTCATTTAAAGGATCATTCATTTAGGAAGCACAGTAAAAGATTTCAGTAGAAAACAGCCAGAGCCAAATCTCATGATCACAGTCTTCACAGTGTGTGTGTGTGTGTGTGTGTTCTGCATGTTTTCCGCTTACTGCTCACTACTGACATCTGCTTTGCCTGCAATGCATAGAAAATTCTTTATGCTACAAGATCCAGCTTTGAATCCAGAACCAACATATTCTTTTAGGTGCAGATTTAGTTCCTTTGCATGCACAGACAAAACAAACTAAATATCAGACAAGGCTTATGGTTTTCAGGTGGCACTTAGTAACACCGAGAAACCAAGAAGAAATCTAATATGTCTCAGATCACTGTTGATGTTTTATGGCAGAACATCCCTCATCACCTCCAGACCTCCCTGTCATGTCTATACAGTATACATCAACCCATGTGAAGCTTTGCCATTTATGGTATTGTTCTGCTCCTTCTCTTTCTCCCCTGTTGGTCCACGGAGACTCATTAGTATACTTGCTAGGCAACCAACACTACCAAAGAACCACATAGATTTCACTTACTTATCAATCATCATCATTTTGCATCATCAGTCATTTTCCCACCCATCAAATGGGTGCATTGCTTTGTGGAGTTGTTAGCAGAATACAGTGCCATGGGAACTACTTTTTCTGTTCCATTGTGGTAATTTAATGAAGTACTTTATACACTAAATTTCATTAGGATACTGAAATAAAATGGCAGCACATTTAATGTGGTGTATATTAAGCAGATAATTATTCAAGACACGAGTCTAGAAACACCCAAGCCACCAAGCACAGTTAACATATAACATATATCAATCACACAAGAAATCTTTTCAAATTCTATTTTCTCTGGGCTAAGTGTCTACCGACAGAACATATGAACTGTTGATCATTTGTGAGCATAATGGTATTGATTTGGGGTCAATGATATGGCTGGCAGCTAGTTTAACACACTGTCACATTATATTCATTGTTTGTCAACTGACATTGATACCACAATCATATAAGAAATTAAATATGATCAAAGTCATGAGAAACATTTGTCACAATGGTCAAAAACACCCAAACATATTCCAGAGAAAGTCAGAAAAGAGAAAATGTCTAATAGTTGTCAAATACATATTATTTCATCTTATATCACCCAACTTTTAACGAGTGACACCCAGGCAAACTACCTCATGGTTTAAGAAGCATTGTGGCCACATAACAACCATCTTCATGAAAATAGAATATTGTTCTTGGAGTTTCAGCTGTAGTTTCATACAAATACTGAAGTTTTTCAATTTTACAATTGCTTTTGTTGATTCTCCTACAGCTTTTATGATGAATTTCACATGATTTCCAGAGTCACCTCCTAATAGAAAGTCCAACTTTTGACCATGTGACTTGTGTGGAGTTTCAGTTTGGTGCAGGTGCACAAACAGTTAAACTTCTCTGCTCAGACCCCTCAAACAGTGAATGCCAAGGACACTGTGAGCAGAAAAAACAGCCGGGATCAACACTTATCAATGCCCTAACAACCATTTTATTATTAAAAACCTTGCCTGATACAGAGTGCAAGTGATTTGGGGTTAAAAAGTTTCCCCCACTAGTTTTCTGGACAGGGTTAGGGTTAAGTGTTTTCTGCTTTGATTTAACCTAGGTTATATAACCTATGCTTTTGTGTCACACTCTCCTCTTTATGGAGTTCTCCCCTTTATAATGTGCAGGTGTCTTAAGCCTTAACCTACATCTGATACACATTTATGGACATGAGAAGAAGAAGCGCAGGCATCCTAACCTCCCCAACTGTCTTTCTAGAGCATCTTTGGTCCAACGTGTTTAAACATGTGTTTGATTGAAATCAGACATCAAAGCTCTTAAAATACAGTCCAAGGATTGATCAGTACATGACAGGGAGGTGAAGTCTCTTTGGCAGGAAACCGACCATCATTTTAATAGACAAACCCAGCGTGTCTGGCTGTGAAAAAGGTGTCTGATGAATTTTCGAAAAATGCAGCGACTGCGTTCACAACAAAGCTAATTTCCTCTCCAGATTCTGAACAGGCTTTCCTCTCCCCCGAGCTGCGGGACCACTTCGAGACTATTTTTACCACACAGACCTTCTTTTTGGATAAAACCTTAAATCTTCAGCCAGTCTAAATATCAAACCACGGTTAGTGTGTAATTACATTCTGCGGTCGGTGCAGCCGTACAAGATGAAATGGAGGGGTTTTGTAGCGAGCGTGTGTGGAGGAAAATGAAGCGTGTACGTGGTGAAGGGTTTGAATCAGGCGTGTGTAGACCAGCGCTGAATACACGCCAACATGGTAGTCGATGCAGAAGAGGTTGATAATTACAGGCATACAGAATGGGAATGTGGTCGACTATGTGTTTGAGTGTGTGCATGTGTGTGTGTGTGCGTGTGTGACCGATACAGCGGCCTCGGCTTCAGCTAAGACTGATGCCAGCTGGACCGGTTTGGCACATATACAAAGACTCCCACACACACACACACACACACACACACACACACACACCACAACACACACAAAAAGTACGGGAAGACATTGGCACAGATGCACACACACACACATGCACAATATACATACTGTATATATAGCCCCATACACACACACGCACGCACACACACACACACACGTAAATGTACTTGTGCATGGTACTGAAATATAGCCATACAATCACATGCATTTAAAAATACCAAGTCAGGGCCACACACACACACACACACACAAAGATCTATTTAGATTTAACACTGCAGAAACCTGTGCAAAGTACCGTAACCTTTCAACCAATGTTCAATTAAGATGCATAATTTCTACATGAAAATCTGCATATAAATGTTACAAAAATATCATATTTTACATGAATAATTCTATAACTCTTAACCCTACAACCCTATACAACAAGTTATTTAAAATGAAAATTAAATTGTAGATATTTTAAAGCTGTGGCAACTCAAGGCTAATCAAATTCATTAATTCAGTCTTCGATATCAGTGTTAGAATGAATTATCAGAAATGATGTATTATTCAGTTATTACCTTGGTATTTAGTATATCTTGAGGACAATAAAATACACAAAATGACATATGAATACATGGAGGGATTTACTATTAATTATTTGATTGATCTCTATAAAATAATCTATTTATTTTTTCACTGTAAATGGAAAAGCGAGCAGCATAAAATCAGCAGCATGACCAGCTGTTAACTTCAACCATTCATTCATTCTTTATTTCATTTCATGACTTACCTAAAACAATGGCCCCCTAATTCCTTCCAATAACACAGTAAAATAAATCATTAAAGGATAACATATCATATTATATAGAACAGAATAATAGAATAACAGAGGCCTTTCTTGTTAGTCCTGACAGCATGAGAAAGTAGGATATGTAAGAGGCCTTTTTACTTCAATACTGCCAAAAATAACTTTATTATAGCTGTCACATTTTAAGCACCGTCACCGACTCGACCCGGCGCAGATACAGGATCTGAGGCTGGAGGAGGGCCAACAAGGTCTCTACTGCCACTGAAACCCTTATTAAAATGCCCATTGAGCACTGGATGCATTCATATATCTAACTGTTATGGAAAATGGACACACACATTCACACACACTCACAAACCCTTTTTCTTTCAGCTACAACAGCAGGTTCTGCTGCTGCATGCTCCCAAAACGCACCACAAAAATTCAAAACGCAACTTTAGGCAATATGAAAATCTTGAATGAAAAATTATGCATATAGTCCGAGCATTAATAACCCATTTTAAATATCCCATTCACCCACAATGTGTGCCAACATCCTGACTTTTACCCATGGACAATTCCTACTTCAAATGCTGTCATGTCTATGTGGAATAAAAAAATAATTGAGAACTAATACTGTATTGTTTTTGGATTATGTTCTATTTTCTTGCTGCAGGTGTTAATCAGCACCTGAAAAGAATGTATGGACGTGCCTCCTCACATTTTACTATTTTCTTAAAACATATGTATTTATATATTTGTTGTTTAAGAACATTTTGTTTCTGGCGCAACCATTAAAAAAAAGAAACGTTTTTAAATACTTCAAAATGTACAATGCTTTTGTTAATTATAGGATTTTGTGAAGGTAAATAAATAAATACAAATAAACCATGTGAGTTTATGCTCTATATCATGTGATTTTAATTGTTTTGTAAATGCTGTAAACACTAAAATATCTCAATTAGGATCACAATAACCTGGATAGAGAAGCAACAAATACTACAAAATCATATTCTGAATTAAAGATCTTACAACTGTAAAACCCCAGTTCTTTACTTTTGTTCAAACATGCTGACCTTTTCACCTCCACCATCTCTGCAGGGCGAGCTCATGTATTACACACACAAACAAAAATCCCTGGTATTTTAATTTGGCCGTTAAAGAGAGAGCAGCGTTAAAGAGCCAGGCAGGGACAGAGCAACGCAGGACAGGAAGAGAAGGGTCAGCCACAAGATCACACACCCTGTCACAGAACACTGTGAATGGACACACACACACACACACACACAGGATTTAATTAATCATAAAAAAAAGATGTACAACTCAAAGTACGTCTGAATAAAATATAAGAAATCTTAATGCAAAAGTTGATTATTTCTTGAGTATTATATGTCTTTTTCTTTCTCCACTTACTACCACATTGTAGTTGGCAATAATTCAACAGATTTTGTTTTGTTTAAATTTGACATGAGATAACCCACTATATTATGACATTTGCCTCTAATTCTTACCCATTAAAAGCACAAAAATAAGAAGGCAAATTGGAGTGCACAGACCACTATCAAGGCCATGCCCATTCTCGCAATTTCACGAAAGTGAAAAATAATTTGTGTATCCGCAATGTGATTCTGATCCACTTAAATATTTAATGGGTTCTTCCGTGGCCCTTGCTACACCCTTCCACCAATTTTCATCAAAATCAGCTCAGCAGTATTTCTTTAATCCTGCTGACAAACAGACAAACAAACCAAACTGAAAACATAACCTCTTAGTGGAGGTAATAAAGGAAAGTGAACGAAATGACAGAATATGCAATAAAAAAAAAAAAGAGTCATTTCAGAAAAATCTTAATACATTTCCAATTACAATTTAGCAGTCCAGTTGACAAACCACATTACCACTGCAGTTTCCCCCTCATTCTGTTTCATACACAATGTCCTCTGATACTATCTGACTACTTTGGATCTCTCCTCTCGTCTCTCCTCTCTTTCTCTGTCCCTACTCTCCAAAATAAAAGCACTTTTGGTTCCTTTGGTTTATGCAGAACCTCATTTCCAGAGAGGGTTACAAAATGTAAAAGCACTTCAAGGACCATATCAGCCTCATAAGGCTCCTTGACAAAGCCCCTTTTAAATGGTTCATTTGATCTTACAGTACTTCTAGGACCTTACTTGAAGGTTTAAAGCATCATAGAGGGTACCTTCAAGAACCTCCTCATAAAGGGAAAATCACCATTGAACCATTAATCACAGCAGGGACTCAAACACTTGATGAAAAACCCTTGCAATCACAATCACAGTAGGGGCTGTCACAAGCCCACCTGAACCCTAAGAACCAAGACCTGACCTGCATGGGATCCATATGGGTCCACATTCATCTACAGTAAATCGGGTCCAGGTCAGGTCCTGTTCTGATATTGCCTTTACCAAATGAATGTTTGAAGTTATCCTGCTTATGCTACAAGTGACAGAACTCAGAGCTGATTCTAAATGAGTCGCATTTGCCATCACTGTGACACCAAGTCAACTTTTAACATGAAAAAAATTGTGAACTCATTGTGCTGAGAGGAATAACAGAAAACCTGGACTTATTTTTTCTTTTACCAACTTTCTGGCTGTCTGTGTCTGGCTTAGGGGCCAACATTTCTACGTTCTACATGTGCCAGGGTTCCAATTTTCCAATAAGAGACGGGTCTGGTTAGGTTCGGGCAGCACGTTTCTGGGGCTTTTTGGATTGAACGCAAATCTTTGGACCTCTAGCACAAAGCTTTAGCACAAAGCTTTCAGGAACATTTGACGTATGAGAATTCTTTTTAAACTTCCATGAAAGGCTCTTAAACAACAACAATGCTTACATTAACACTAAAAACAAGGTGTCCATCATCCAATGCTGAAAAACAGGTGTAACATTTCATGAACCAGACATTTTCTAGAAACTTACAACAATCCTTAAAAGACTGAAAGACTTTATTTGTTTAAGAGGTCTGCTGTACCTCTGGTGACTTCTAACAATTATTGTTAAGGTATGCTCCTGACAGAGGCTCTCACACTTTGGAATATTCTTCTCAAACTTGGATGGTAATGAGAGGAGTCTCAGGCAATTGTTTTTTTTTGGAAAGAGTCTTCACCAAGGCTTCTCATACAACCAAAGGGCCTTCAGTGGCATCAAATTGTTAGTGTTTTTCATCTTCATACAGCTCCATTATAATGTACAAATTGTCTCCCGATCCCTGACTGTCTTTGAGACCTCAACAAAATCAGATGTCTCCTCGTCCTCTGTGGATTGTTTGATTGAGTAACTTGGTACATTGTGTGTGTGCCAACCTTCAAGATATAAATAACTGTCCTGCATGATCTTTGTGCAAGATTCATGAACCTTGTTCCTCAGAAGACTCATCGACAAACCTGTTTTCAAAAAGGTTGATTTGATTATCCTTTCAGGAACTCAAAACAGGGTTTAGAAAACTCAGATGCTCTCACTCATCAGAGTGTTCTTAGAAAACCCTACTTCCAAAAAACTTGAGATAACACATAAACAATTGGAAGTCTATCAAAAATGACCTGCATGAAGGCGTCTCAAACCACTGGAGAACATGGTTCAACTAAGAAATGTCCATTAAATACAATTATAATTTTCTATGTTCTATTCTTTTTTCTATGTTCCAAAGTTTCATGTTTCTTTGAAAGATGTTTGGCCAGGCATCTGCCAATCTGTAACAGTCACTTAGCCTTGACACGCCCTTTGTGTAACAGTTT
The DNA here is from genome assembly GCA_903364295.1 of Serranus cabrilla. Classification (NCBI taxonomy): domain Eukaryota; kingdom Metazoa; phylum Chordata; class Actinopteri; order Perciformes; family Serranidae; genus Serranus; species Serranus cabrilla. The sequence goes on along the minus strand of CAFUXE010001246.1, from coordinate 342,551 downwards.
ATAAGCACAATCTCTTAAGGGTGGCTTAAAGATGCACAAATATAATTTTGACACATTTGTTAATATTCAAGTAGAGGAACCAAACATTTGTTTGTCACAACTGGTCCTACATGATCATTTTCAGGATTACCTCCATTTTACAGTGTTTGGGGATTTTGCACTGTTAGGACTCTTAGGAAACCATCTTTTTTTGTCTCTTTCATCAAAATACTGAATAGTTGCTAGTTGCAACCTAAGCATACGTGTAACCATACGTGTCTCCGTAACCAGCCCTTTATTTCCTTTTATCTCAACTATCAGCTGCCACATGAAGGCAACAAAGCCCCAAATTAATCTAATAACAAACACTAGACTGTCTCAAACCTCAAAAAACTCCCTAAAAGAAAGTTTTCTAACCTCCATCAACCTCTGCATTTCTCAGAGGAACCCTGCAGTGACATTTTTTCCTGGACGACGAACATAAACAGGCTCATTGGCTGTGAGGAGGACCCCCAGACAAACCGCCACTCATTAGAGTGTGCTGGCTGCAGAGGTACAAAAGGTGGAGGAGGGGAGGTCAGCCCACTCTGCTGTATAAAGCCCATAGAGAAGTCGGTGAGCCAGGAGGACCAAATCCCTGCTAATCCCAATGCCGAGACACACAGAGGAAACACAAATAAGCTCCATTACAAGCTGAGAGCTAACAGGAACCAGGACCCTCTGCTAGACTATTAGCTATTATCACGCTACTTCTTAACAGGCCCATGACCAAACTTACTCTTATTAACCTCAAAATCCTGAGCCTGAACAAATCTTAATCAAAACTATTCTTATTTTGAAGATAGATTTAAACTAAAATCTGGCAGATTTGACAGTGAATAAGACATTGCCCTATTCAACACATGCAGAACTGTTTTTTGTCCTTCCACCTGAATTTAAACTCAAACCTGAAGCTTATCCTAATCCCAATTATTATGTTTAAGGTAAATGTGCTCATTTTGGTTCTTGTGAAGTCTTAAAGTATAAAAACAACATACAAACATACACAGATACTGACCTTTTGGGACTGTTTCTTTCTATCTGTGTTTTCCTACTGTATTTGACCCTGATTGTGTCCGAACAACACACAGAACAAACAAAAAACCACACTGAGTTTGGACAATTTACAAGCCACAGAAGCCTCTCTGTGCCTCTGCATTTGGATGAAGGCCAGCCTCAAAAGTCTGTCCGTCTCATCAGCATCTCAGTCATCACAAAAGGTCCGCTCCTCAATCTCTTCACTTCACATGATGTCACATCATCAGGTTTTTAGAGGTCAGTGCTCTTATTTTACCTTTTCGGTGGTGTTTTCTAAGCAGCACGTTCACTGAAGTGTTGGAGAGAACAAGGCCAGCACACGACACAGCACGATACGAAACCAGAGAGAGCAAACACTCATAACACATGATCCAAAACTAGAAACACACTTACTGTGTGTGTATATAAATAGTGGATTTTGTTGGAGTCGCCTACACAGCAGAAGCCCACAAAGCAACACCACTTTGTATTCTGGTCATGTCTGCCTCCTTGAAGCCCAGAACGACTCTCAGACCTGTAGTGTTAGTGTTGTAATTTTTTCCAATCTATTATTTTTTTCTTTGACTTTCGGCTGTTGCTTCATAAGCATTTCATTGCTCAGTGTGTTCCTTTCTTTTTCCCATTGCTGACTTACATTTGTACTTTATTTTAACTTTCATTTTATGATATGGTTAATTTGGGATGGGTTTCAATAACCAGCCCCATTTTGGACCCTCTTTCTGGTTTTAAATACATTACCTGGAGCTTCATTGTGGCTTTCCTTCACAAATCTCTAAAAACATATCTGCATACAAATACAGATCAAGGGACACAGCTTTGGTATCTGAAGTAGGCCTGTCATGGTAACCACATTTTGTTGGACGATATATTGTCCCAGAGATAATAAAAACAACATTACTGTCAATGTAAGACCATTTAATGCCACTGACCGAATGATAATAGTAGCATAATTATACAAGTGCACCTTTTCAAAGGACAATGAACTTTTACTTTTTGTGTTTGTGGAAGAACTACCTGAGCCCCACACACAGTGAAACTCAACACAGAGAGCAGAGGAGAGGACAGAAGCTGAGCGGTCAGAAAGGACAGCGACATTTTTGCCTTCCATCAAACACCTAAAAACAGCCGGCAATATTGTATTATATCCTGACCAGGCATGTGCAGGCTTTGGTTTCATGCAGGTAAACAATCAGAATAAAGGGCAAAACAAGCTGAAGGCATTGGCCAAAATGCAATTTCTCTTGGCTTTTTAAAAATCTAAACTCCATTTTTACTTCTCAAGTTACTAATTTGACTGTACAGACAGAGGAGGAAGTCTTGCCCTAGAAATTCATTATTTGGATATCAGAAATCTTGGTTATTGCCCCTGGAGGCTAGATTGTCATCAGACCAATAGCCGATGAGTTAATTTACAATCTCTCTTCAATATTCTGTTTTGCCTCTTTCTGACACCACAGGAAAACTACTCTGGTGACAGCTGTTCACAAGACCAACTCACTGAACATGGTGGAGTAGTTTAACTAAACCCTCCAAAAACGGGAGTTCCTGTTAAAGCATCTGCAACATGTATTATACTGTCGGTGTTGCACCAGTCAGATTCTGTAACTTCCAGGTAGCATTCATTGCATCATGCATGCAGAAAACCAGCCATCCATTCAGTGGCATCAATTGAGTGATTGACGACTGAATTGATTAGTTGTTATAACTTCTGCAGCTATAACACAGCCTCCCAGTGAAGAGCAGAATGAGTCAGAACAGGTTCATGAATGTCACAGAATATTCTTTACATAAACTAAAAGTTGTGATATAGGATTCGGGTGTTTTCCTCTTGAGCGGGCGGCCCGGGTTCGAGTTCAGCTCGAAGCCCTTTCCCGCAAGTCTTCCCCTCTGTCTCCCCATTTCACTCCATCTACTACCACTATCAATAAAAGCTGAAAAATCCTCGAAAAATATATATAAAAAAAGATTGCTTCTCCTACAACAGGAAGTTTCTCCTTCAGTGGCAGATGGGGAAAAGGCCAAGGAAAAGAAAGAAAAGGAAGGGAAACAAGAGGAGGAATCAGGAGGACAGGAGAGAAAAAGGGAAGAGGGGGCAACTCGGGAGAGGAGGTGAGACGAGACAAGGGAAGAAGAGGAGAGGAAGGAGTAAAGAAGAGGAAAACAGGAGGAAAGAAGATGAAAGTAGAGACAAGAAGAAAATAGGAAACTTTGGAGAAGAGAAGAGCAGTAAAGAGAGGAGAAAAGACAAAAAAGGAGGAAAGAGGATAGATAAAGAGAGTGTCATTATCAACATCCATCCCTCTATCCTGACAGTATTCTGTGTGCTTTATGATAATTATTATGGTCATTAAGATTCATAAAGACAAACAAACCGTTACCATCAATGTCTTGACTTCCCTTTAATGGATTTGTCATTTTATTGTTACTTGTGTGTTATTCAGATAGAACAATGTATTTTTTTAAATAGAGATTCTCAGTGCATGTTGATATCTAGACTGTGTCTTTTGCTGGGTTCTGTCCTTCACATGTGACACCTATCACTGATTGTTTTTCATTCAGATCCATCAGGAGGAAAAAAAAAACAGTCGCCCGATGGAGTTGTTCTGAGTGTGAATGTCGACATCTCGACTCTTTCTTTCACAGACTCATGTTGAGTCTTTCTCTGCCTGAAAGGAAACACTCAGAAGACGTGATCTCCTCTGACATCCATATAATGAGTCCATTTTAATAAACTATGTGACTAATAGTGCGATTTGACGAGGATGGCGAGATGACGAGAGGAAAGAAAGAGAGGAGAGAGAAGAGAAAGAGATGGGGAGGGGAAAGGAGGATGGATAGAAGAAGGGTTAAACTCCCTCTTCCTGCATGCTGTGTGTGTGTGTGTGTGTGTGTGTGATGGGGGGAGGGT
>CAFUXE010001246.1:277134-294705 GCA_903364295.1 Serranus cabrilla | reverse complement strand
ACACACACACACACACACACACAGGCCAACATTTGCAAACCATGCAACCACATACAGTCGCAGCAGCCAACACACACATGCACACACCAGAAAGTGTACATGCTTTATATATCAGTCACTTGCATCTTTTGTTATTTTCCTTTTTTTCCGCTTGTTTTTCTGCTGTTTTGTTAAAAAAAAAGCACATTAAAGCAAGAAAACAAACAACAGCTTGGAGAGCTAATGGCACGCTAAATGAAGAGAGAGAATAGCTCCTGTAGACTGAGAGACAGAGAGAAAGGGAGGGAGAGACAGAAAAAGTATGAGAGAAAAAACATTAGCGAGTTCAAACACGGTTTTCTTGAATCAGCCGCGTAGTGTGTGTTTTTAAAGACAGCCGAGCTCTGAGTCTACAGAGGCCTTTCCAAAAAGAGAGATTAATATTGATAATAAGAAGGCCGTTCCTTTTTGTTTTGTTTTTTTTATTTTTTTTTCCATCTCTGTGGTGGAGGAAGAATAAGCGGCGCAGGCGATTCCTTTGACAAACCCCCTCGTCTCTCCACACAGGCCCATGTGAAGCCGAGCCAACTGTGGCTTAGATCTCTACACACCATCACAACCAGAGGAACAAAAGGAAACTAAAAAAAAAAAATAAAAAAAGGGGGGAAAAATCTGTGTGCAAACTGGTCGGAAGCTAAAAAGCAGCAGAGTTAGCAAAACTTTTATAAAGACTAAGTGAGAACAATGCAGATGAAGGCATAGAGCCAAAGGCTGGCTGGAAACTAGTTGTAAGCAGAATGAAAAAAAAAGGGAAACAGAGTTTATTGAAGTGGTTAGTGATTTAATAGTGACATGATTGTGCAGTAATGACTGAAACACTTCATGTTTTCAGTAGCTGGAAGTTATGAAAACTGTTGCAGCCTGCTACAAAGATTTTGATGTTTTAGGCCTACTACACAAGTCCAAGGGTATTTTTAAAACCTCGTATTTCCAATGCCTTTTGCAGTTTTTAAAAAATGTGTCATGTTGACACACACAAACTACATTTCAAGGAAACTGAACCTCATGGGTCGTTTGTACAGCAGCTTATCGAAACCAACAGCAACCTCTGGCCTTGAAAGTGAAGCCAATGCGGAAGTGCCTTAAACCTGCATTCTTTCTAAAGGCTGCAAAAAGGAGTCCGTTTGTATGTAAGTCAAAAGAAAAAAATGACCCTACTTCTCACTTGTTTTATTACTTCAGTAAACACCTTTCTAATGATTTAATTTATGGTCTCAATCACTGGTTTCAAATCTTTTTTTCAATGGTGGAATTTTAGAGTAAAATACAAGATGAACCAGGGTATGATTTAGTGTGTGGCTACTATTTAGTTGATCGGCCTCTATCACAGTGCACTGTGTGTTTTCATCTTAGAACTTTGACCGTTTCACAGTGTGCTTTCATTTCTTCAAAGTTTAGTAACATTTTGATATTGGTCACTTAAAAATGTATTGTTCAGTTGTACTAAAAGACACTCAGGAGTCTGTTTATTTAAAAGAGCAATTGTTTGCTTACCATGCTAGCTAGCTAATGCTGCTGATGGCGAAGCAACATTCCGTCTACTGACCTGTTCTGCGCATGTACTGGTTGCAATAAGATAAGATAAGATAAGATTTCCTTTATTAGCCCCACAACAGGGAAATTTCCAGTGTTGCAGCAGCAAAGTGGACATAGAAGTAAGGCAGAGAGAGCTTCAATATAAATGAATAAATAGTAAATGAGCAGTATAAACTAGAATTATAAAAAGGTATTAGCAATTAAACAAGTAAAACAATATAAAAAGTATCAACAACTTACAATTTAGACATGTAGAAATAAAAAAAAGGATTACCAATAACAATATGGGGACAGCCTAAAATCAAGATGGTGAAATTGCCATGAAGTTGATTGAAGTCACTAATGAAACAACGGCCAATGAATGGGAGGGGAAGCCTTGACTTGGATATAATACATCCAGATATATGCCAGCTATGCAGGCACCGCAGAAATGTTTTGAAGAAAATGTCACAAGAACAATACCTTTTCGCTAAAACAGTAACAGTTAATTGAGGGAAGCTAATGATGTGTTAAGATGCAAGATTTATAGATGAATATTCTTAAATCCATACAGATCACTTGGTAACACTGATCAGGAATAAATATGAACACTACAACTGACTGTAGGTTTTCAAACCAGTGAAGTCACCTCTCTCCTGTCACTTTGTATGTGAAAGAACGACTGCTACTTTCAGCTCCCACTAACACTCAGGAGACAGACACTTACTCCCACTGAATGCTAACTGACGTAGCTACAGTTGGAGAGACGATGCATTTACACATTTTCAACATCTGCCTTTAATTTTGAAATAATCCATCTTGAATTCTTCTTGGAAGCATTGACACTTAGCTCTTTTGCGAACGGATAGCTAGCGAAACCGCCCGAGACACACAAAATGACCAAGTGTGAATGGGATACAAGACTCGTTAGAGCAAATCAGATAGCAATCAGACATGTGTAATCCTTCTTCCCTGTAACTATGTCAGTTAGTGGTCTGTGGAAGTTGCCACTTGTGATAATGGCAGCTGAAATGACATGAAAGTAGCCATCACAACACAAAGTTTACATTTGAGAGAGACTTTAAACTGCTCCCTTGAGGTAAACACCTGTGTGAGCGGGCCGTCCCTGGATTCCCCCCCGAACAGACTCAGTCAACGCATCCACAGACAGTAAGACAGGTGGACAATGAGACAGTGAGACAGTCGCGCCGACACCGACAGGCAGTGTTTCGGATGAGTTTTTGTCAGACTAAGTCTCTGGGTAGACTCGTGTTTGACAATTCAATTAAGGCTCCTTCCTCTCTGTGGAGGTTTTTGTGTTTGTTGGCTTTATAAAACTCTATCTCATAGACACCTGCCAGCTTAGAGCTAATGCAAGCAGAGGGACATACAGACAGAGAGAGAGGAGCAGAGAGATTTCTGGAACTGGAGAAAGTCCAGTGGGTTGGATGAGGAGAAGCGTAATGGTCTCTCAACAAGTGCAGAGAAGCCTAGAAAGTAAATCAGGAAACAGTTGTGCTGCGTTAAACAAGCTCAGAGAATTGTACCTTGACATCTGCTTTTAATTAGCGGAAAAATAAAAAAAAAAACAGCACTCCATCTTGTTTTCCTCCTTTTTCTTTTATCAGCATTGGGAAAGTGGCTAATTTCTCCCTCCATCCCTCCGTCTATAAACACAAGCGCAGGTGGATCCTTACTGATGGCTTTGCAGAAAAAAATGAAAACATCTTAAGTTTATGTATTGCAAATTGGCCTTTCTCTCCTCTGTGGAGCACCTCTTGTATTCCCAAAAAGCTGCAGCAGTTTTGGCGAAACATTGTTGCTCTCTTCCGCACATTTTAAACAAAATTCATCTGTGCTGCACACAGTTTTATTTGGGTCACCTATGTTATCTGGGTGGTGCATCAAAATTGTGAATAAACTTCTGGTGCCTTCAAATGAGGTCATGTTTACTGTGTTTACAAGCAGAACCCATATGAACGCTACACTCTTGTCATTTTCAGATAATGGCGGAGATCATGGATGGTGGAATTTTAGTGAATTGTAGGTTAATATATTATTATTTTAGTTGTGTTTAGAGTCTTTTTTACCTTTTTAATTTTACAATATGTAATGTCATGAGGAAAATACTGATATTTCCACAGTCATTATGCATTAGTATTTCCTGCATTAATTATTATTATTGCTGGCTTGCTATAAGCCTGTGCCGCGGAGCGATACTGTAAATCAAATCGACCTTAAGTAAAATAAAAATAGGTCAAATACACTCATTTAATTAATTCATTTTGAGAGTAGGCTGAGAAAATCTGTACTATACACTCTCAAGACTTCATGTGAAATACAAGCAAGAGCCCAATGTTGTTTAGCTTAGCCTAGGCCCTAGTATAAAGGCTGGAAGCATAGCTAGCCTAGAAGAACAATACATTAACCAGCAACACTGAAGCTCACTTAAAAACACAATGGCCCTCATTTTTACGACAGTACCATCATTTCTACGCAAGACTCGGCATTTACCAGTTTGGACGTGAGCGGAGGGTACGATCAGATCTCACGTCAGGTCTCAACTCCTGTACGCAAGTTTGAGTCAGCGTAAAGTCCCCATGTCTGAGTATTATGATTGTTATAGGCTGTTGTATCGATGCCTGGAGTGGATAAAACTCTGTGGTGTTTGTTTGTTAAATAGTGACAAACCAAAGCATGTTATATAATTTATCATTAAAACATAATTAAGAATAAATAAACCCCGCATTGTAAATTCTTAAAACAGGCTAATAGTCTCAGCGATTAAATGTTTGTCGTTCTCCGGTAAACATTTAACACACACCACCGTTATCCAGCATAAACACCAGCGGAGCGTCATTTCCAATAAGAACTGTCACACACACACACATCTGTCTGTCTGGGACAGAACTGCTACTAATGTTAAGAATTTAATATAAGTTTTTATATTAGTGTTCTAATAAATATCTCTCTCCATTATCTCAGTATCATTTACATGGTATATAGGCTATTAGGCTATACATATCACGGGTGTATAAATTAATTATTCCAACCTTTTAATGTCCGCTGCTGCTCTGCTGACCGCTGCACTGATTTCCTTTGATGAAACTTTTTATGCTGCCAAACAAATCCAGTTGGTTCTGTTGACGCTGTTGAACATCAGCGTTTACATTTCTTCCTCTGATAAATCCCTCTTCTTTTGGAAAACTTACTTTAAAACATTGTTTATGTCCTGCAACCAAAAAGCCAGAAAAGCTTTAAGTCTACTTTTATTTCCTAAACCTCCGAAGAAAACTGTCATTTTGGCCGTAATGTGTCCTTCGGTGTCGTAAACTCTCGGGGTGAGGCTGTATATATTAGGGTGGGACATTTAAATGACGATCGTTTCCAGCTGCCGCATTTATCACGGACCGATCATTCGTACGATGGGATTGGCTTGATACGAACATTTGATGAATCACACGTGGACTCGGTCGTTAGATGATATATACACCCAAATCTGCGCTCGTTTCGTAAATGAGGGCCATTGTCTCTTGTTTGTTCCACCTTAAGATGTGTTTGTAGCAGGTGGATGGAAAATACATCGCCACAATGTCATGATAGCTTATATACGGACATTTGAGAAAACCAGTTAAAACATTTATCTGCCACTTGTCCTTGCCGGTTTAAAACTTTTTTTTTCAACATGACACATAATAGACATCTTTTGGTAGTTTTTATTTTTAAGGGTAGTGACAAACAAACTGTGAAATCCTTTGATTAAGTTCATACTGTCTTTTTCTCTGAATACTTATCGTAAATTCCTTTATCTCAGATAGTGATTTAAGGATGTAATTTACCTGACATGTTTCGACGGTTACTTCCGCATTCATCGGAGTGTCACACGAGTGTTGGTGTGTGACGCGTTTTATCAGCTGGTGTTACTAGAAGGTGTGTCCCAACTGTCAGATTTGACCAGAGTCATCCGCACCGAACAAAACAAACACCGGCGCTGGATCAGGGAGGCCATAGAAATCAGGAAGCGGGGCCCGCAGACCATCAACAGGGAAGAGGGAGCATACATGCTCTCTCCTACCTGGAGCAGCATCCTGGAGGGGGCGAAATGACAGCGGAGGGTGTGTCCCGGCTGTCAAATCTTACAGTTGGGACACACCTTCTAGTAACACCAGCTGATGAGACGCGTCACACACCAACACTCGTGTGACACTCTGATGAAGGCGGAAGTAAATTACAACCTTAAATCACTGTCTGAGATAAAGAAATTTACGAGAAGTAAACTGTGAAATCATCAACAGACAGCACAGTTTCAATCTCGTATGATATCATGCACTGCAAAAGTTTTCATATAAGTCATACAAACGATATATAGGTTATATGTTGGCCTATCATACACATATCTTTCAGTATCAAAGCCTATATTATCTGATTAGCTCAAATATGTAAATATAACGTATAATGCAAGAACAATTCTTAGGGTCATTTAAAATGGTGCGAACACATGGTTTATCCAGAAGAGCCTTGAATAGCAACTACAGATGGCTGAAAAGTGACAGCGAACAGGCAGTAAGGTGTGGAACTACATGTATGTATAATGGTGTTAAAAATCGTTTAAGAGGGCAACCTTGTGATTACGTTAGCATAGTCATATCAGTGCACAGCCCATATAAAAATGAACTATAACGTTGCCATATCCCCCTAAAATTGGTATCATCCTCAAAAATCAACCTGAACCTAATGACTACAAACTGCTGTTCTCACACAGGATATTTGGATTTCTCAGTCATGATAAAAAAAAGGTATGCAGCCGGCAATAATGTGCATTTACTGCTGATATCTCCAAATGTCTGCCATTGAAAAAACAGACTCATGACGGCTGAAACATTTACAGGGTGAAAATCATATTGAAAGTAAAACTGAACATTTTTACATTCAAGTTCATTCAACAGCCAATCAGTTGGCTAGTCATTCCCTGTAATCAACAGATAACCTATAAACAACAATCAAGAGCCTGGGATGCTTGAATAAAAATAAAAGGTACTCAAGTCATTTCAAGGTCTACACTGTTGAAATATCTCAAGTGCCCAAATGTCCTCCTATTTCAATGTTGATGTTACGCAACTCAGCTGTGAACACTGTCAGAGCTTGTCATGTATGTATTGTTCATAATGAAGGCGAACACTCCTGAAAGCAGGCGTACCTGAGGCCTCTAATGAATCTTTAGCATGATGCTTTAAGGTTAATTTTGTCATCTGAGTGTCACAGTGACTCTGATGATCCTGGATCACACCCATATCAGATTTCATTAACACTAAAAACAACCTGTCTTTCTTTTATTCCCCCTCTTTCCTTTCTTCTCCCCTCTCCTTCACCTCCATGCCTCCTCCCCCTACTCCTCCCCATCCCTCTCCCTTCATCTCTCCCTGCCTCTCTTTACTTTCTTTCTTCTTCCCTTTTATCTTCCGCCTCTCCTCGCTCTTTCATGGCGTCCTGTCGTCAAGTGTAAACATGACTGAGCGCCAAGCCAGAGGGGTTCGACTCCTATCAGCTCTTCCTCTGCTCTCGTCCTCCAGTCACGCCCCTCCTGCTGATACTGCCGAGGAAACAGCGAGGTTCACTCCAAAATAAGAAATTAAATGTTGGATAAGGTGACAACTGCTTCTATGAAACAAACAGCAGAGAGAAATCTAAAGAGGATCTGGTTAAAAAAAAAAAGCAGGAAATCTTTACAAGCCGAGACATCTGTTCTAGAGATGATTTTAGGATACTTTTGATTACTCAGAAATCACTACATCTATTAATGTTGCTCTCCTTTAGTTTTGTTTCCAAACTGAATAATACATTGATCAGATGTTTCATTTCTGTGATAGGTAGAACAACTATGATTTTGTGTGTTAAGAAAGTTATTCCTCTGTGAATTTTGCCCATAGAAATGTGTGTTTACAGCACCTCAATGTTGATGGTAAAAAGAAAACATCTAGACTTGCATAATGCAATAATGAACTGGATCTTCATTACTGTTGATTTTTTCTACATCTTTTTTGTTTAATTTAACTATAATTTTTCACCTCCCTATGAGATTGTTATGGCTAACTTCCTGAACAATCTCATAACCACAGGTGAAGGGAGGGGGGAAGGCCAAAGCCACGTCTGTCATTTGGTAATTTCTTTTCACTAGGAGTGCCAGCTAGTTGTTACAGTACAGTGTTATGGGGGTGAAGTCAGAGGGGACATGGTATTGATTCAGATGGGAGTGGTTGGAGGTGAAAACCAGTGCACCTCTTCTCTCACTTTACAAGAATTATGTGTGTTTATCATTACACAGCTAGTTCTGGAGCGTTGCCAACAGCCTCTATGGACAGCATGGCAGAGGATCGAAGAGGATGGTGACAGAGAAGGCTAAGACAAAGAAAAGGCGAGAGAGTGACCGAGCAAGAGGCCGTCAGAAAACCGTACCGACTTATAAAGATGCAACATAAAAGTGTGCAGGGCAGGTCTTCTCACTTCTGGACTAAATTGAGTAATATTAGCTGGCTGGCTATGTCTTGTGTTATTGCACGTGTGCATTTACACACACCTCTGAACTTGAGACTCTTATTTATGCTCTACTTGCACTGCATTCACTGACACCATCTCTACCTTTCTCTATCACTGTGAGTCAGACACTGGTAGAGAAAAATACATTGCATTCTGCATTGCTCCCCACACCACTGTTTACCTGTATGCAGCCACAACTCATTCATGAGATTGGACAATACTACACAGATATGTATAATAGGTACCTCTTGGGCATTTCAAACCATTAACAATGAAATATAAGATATAACTACAACATTTTTGTGTGGAAAATTATAACATTTTTTGAGCGTGTTTTATTAAATACAACTTTTTTAGCATCAAAGGTCTTACTGCTGTTATCATAAACCAAACATCATGCTTCAATAAATAATTGATCTTTACTGCATCCATTAAACTTAACGATGGTTTAAAAAGAAACCATGCATAAGAATATCATGATTATTCATGTCAGACTGAGGCAGCAGGATGACTTTGGTCTGCAAAGTGCAAAAAAAATATGCTGCTGCTGCTGCAATGGCTACCACAGTCTGACATGATAAATTTGGGCGTCTTGAATCTTTGCGGTTGGGATGGGATTAAAATAGCTGCACATGCACACACTCTCAGACACACTGACACCACATGCACCTGTACAGGAAGAGCCCTGTGCATTAGTTATGTAGCAGTTGGTTTGTGGCGCTGATGAGGAAGTGAGAGTGGGGCTCAGGTGAATTCCATCAGCTCTGGTCCAACTTGCTAAAAACAGATGACCACTGAAACCAACACCGTGTTAGCAGCCATTTACTGACAAATCACTCTCACAGACTCACTCTGTGCAGAAGATATGAGCATCACCCTGCACACCCAGAATCCCAGCAGCTGATTGCAGTGTTTCCTCCTCCACTTTACTTTAATTTTAGAACTGAATACTGAGAGTAAGATGCTTTAACAGATAAAAATCAAAATAACAAAATATAAGGAAAAAGGACACAAACAAGACAAAGAGTCTCCAGCCATGCCTGCAAGCGACATCATCCAGGGCTAAAAAGAAAGTGAAGTCAATGTGAAGTACCAGAAACTGCAATTCCTCAACTGGCCACTTTAGGCTCCATAAGACAGTCAATCCCCATAGACTCCAGTGTTAAAATGACCAACTTCATAGCAGAAATAAACATGCTTACAGCCTGGAACAAAAAACGGTTTTGGTCTCTATAGACATTTTCCCCTCTTCATCACCTGATTAATTTATATTAAGGCACAGAGTATAGCTAAGGCTAATGAGAATGTAATTGGTTGAGCAGACATTTGGCAATGACTTAAAAAAGTTAAGGGATCATCAAACAATTCAGGAGGTAACATGTTTTATTCTTACCAAATGCAACGGCAATCAATCTATGTTCAACCAACGTTTTTGGCATCCATTTAGTAGATGTTGGGATATAACAATGAATAAAGCTGGTCAAAACATGAGTTTTTATTGATCTTCTATGCCATTTTAACTCACAACACACTTATCTGCCGTTCTGCTATACTATAAAACTATACCCTTATTGTATAGATTAGTTGGCTGACCTCGAGGTTCCTCACACTGAATATTATGAAAGAGTCCATGGTCAGTTTTGTCCAATGACAAGTCCAATAAAGTTTATTCAAGATGGCTGTGTCCTCCACGTGTTAAACTCCACAAGGCAGTGTGACTTAAATATGGTCACAGATGGCTAGAAGATACAGAGAGTCTGGTCAGTCTGTTCAGCAGTGAAGTTCAGTTTTAGATCACAGCAGTCTCAAGACTATAGTTTTAACCACAGCATGTAAAATGCTACTCCAATTATCAAAACAAGCTCACTGCAGTTAATAGTGGCTCTTCTGACTGTAGCCATGTGGGAAATCAGACTGTGGAACTGCTCAAACTGCAGACAGCCCAACTAAATTTCTGCCAGAAATCCAATAGATTGTCCAAAAGCCAATCATTCCGGCAATTAATCAGATGACCCCGAAAACGACGAAAAACCGATCTGGCAAAAATCTGGTCCAGTTCTCAAATGATTTGAGGAAGATCGATATGAGGCTAAGTCGGGCCCGATCTGAACAGTGAAAGTTTGCTGTCCTATTGTTCTAATCATCTTGGGACCATTTATCTGTACAAAATTCTATGGCAAGCCAAAAGAAATCATTTAGATCTCTACCAAGGTCATGTCCCATCTTGCAATACTTATGAAAAAGAAAAATGATTTGTGCATCACCCCTGTGATTCTACTCTGCTGTCAAATTTAATGGGTTCTTCCTTGACCCATGCTACTCTCCTCAACTAACTTTAAGCCAGGACATTTTCTGTGATCCTGCTGATAATCAGATAAACAAGCAAACAAACAGAACCAAAACTTAATACCAATACATGACATACAGCACAATATGTCCTGATATAGAAAACAAAGGACTCATTCAAATCACTATTTCAGCACGAGTTATACACAAGATTGTACCCATGTTTGTTATTTTCTCCATCAGTAAACCCTAATGTGTAATACCTGGGCAGATAATGGTTCAGCATCTTGCTCAAGGACACAGTGACAGAAAGAAGATGGATGTTAATGGACACAGTGGGCGAGCCAAGGATCAAACTTGTGACCTTCCAGTTACACAACAGTTTATCTACCAGCAGGTCACCAGTCACCATCCTGCCATCTGTACTTCAGACACACTGAGAGGAGGCAGGTTTGGAGCTATTGTATAATTTTACTTCAACCCAGAGCATTTAGATGAGTGCTTCTTTCATTATTTACCTATAATAACACATACATATCAAATGTTAGAAAATAGTGATGACCATCCATTAGTGACCTGAAGAAGCAGTTCAGAAGCTGTAACGTGGGACTGTTTGTCCCTTGATTTGATTATCAAAAATGTTGGAAATTCATTTTCAGTCTATTAACTAATTTATTAATTAACTAATTGTTTCAGCTCTGATTTAAAGGAGTCCTATCTGCAGACAGTTATCACTGATCAAAGACGAAAACTAGCGACTACAGAAAGACATAGAATACTGAGAGAAAGATGAAGAACAAAGTACTAACACTGCTCTATTTGGCTACACACACACACACACACAGTGATTATAAGTGAGACTGAAACTAATGTGTTTGTCTGTTTCTCTCTTCCAGTAATTATTTAGAAGTCTGTCAACAGAGACGTGAGGAGAGACAATCTGCTCCTCCTCCTCTACTGCACGACATGGACAAAAGTATGTGGACACAAAAGCATTATACGCATATGTGATTACTGAATATCTCATGCCAAAACCATGGGTATTCATCTGCTGCTGTAACAGCCAATTATGACCAATTATATTTTTTAATAAAGGAAATTATCAATCATGTGTATAGAATAACTAAGAGGATAAAGGCAAATAAATGAAACAGTCTGATACATTCTGAAAGTTACATCAGCATAACATCACCTTTAAAACCAATGAATGACACCATCTAAGGTGATATGTTGTTTCATATAATAATACCAATGTAACATCAATATATTGCCCAAAATAACTTACATTGTCTAATTTACCAGAAAGTTACTGCTGTGTAAATTTCCACTTGGTGACGTCAAAGTCAGTAAAAAATGTCTGTATGACGTTGTCTCTACTTCCTGTTTCCACTTATTCTGCTGCTTCACTGAACCTGATGAGTCAAATATTCAAATGTAGAGTGCAACATGACAGTGTAAAACTATTATTTCGCCTCAGTCTTTCATTAATTTATATCTCAACACATATACATTTGTTTTTACTGCATGTATCTATTATATCTGTAAAAGGAGAAATATCTTGTTTCTCTTTTAATATACAACATTCAGCGTGTTATAATTGATAACTGGGAAAATGTGGGAGATTCTAACAAGAAATGTCTTATGATTGAATACTGATTAGTATTTGTGAGTGATTACTGGAAGGTGATACTGAGAAAGACAGAAAGGTACAGCCTCCCCGTCTGTAAAATGCAGATTCCCTCCCCTGACGAGGTTGTTACCAACGGCGACCGTTAACACCGACTGGGGAGAGGTGCATCGTGGGATTGCCACCTGGATGGCACCTCCTTTTCTGGAAACAAGGAGTGAGAAGCCGCTAACGAGTTAGCATGTCTGCATGGGTGCAAGGCTGCAGGGACACACTCCGACACACACAACCAGCATGAAACACACACCCACACAGAAACTTAACATACTGTGTACACCCTAAGAAAAAAGCAGTGGAACACACACACACACACACACACAGACTGGCACTGAAGACATTCCGCCAGTCTCTCTGCACTTGTTGATTAGATTTGCGCAGAAGAAGAGTGTGTTCTCTTCTGTCAGAGCGACACCAAACGCTGTATTCAGGGACATTTCAAAAGTGCAAAAAATATCTTCAATAAGCATTCATTCAGCTTTCTGTATTGTCCCATAATACACAGACAGTAGCACTGCAAGTTGAACAGGTTGTTCGTTGGCTCAAATAGTCCTACAGCTGCTGAGGGTACTGAAATCCAGAAATCACGTTCTGACCTGTACACTTCACACCCCGAGGAGCCTCCTCATGTTACAAATTCCTCCTGGATGGACCACACTGCTGATAAGTGTGTAGAACAGAATACTTCACTGAAAAACTATGAAAACACTGACCCCCTGTAGGCTTCAAAGGTGGTTCGGAAAAGGTGGATTCACAACTGTTTAAACTCCTGCAGCATAATCCACTGTCCCTGACTGCCCAGCCATATTTTTTAATCATTCACAAAACGCTGACCACAAATGGCAGCAGATTTATTTTGGGTCTATCCTCTCAAACTCAATGAGGATTTTGAATGTGTTGGTGTTTAGATGCCTGAAATAAGGTCTGAAGAGATGTTTGCATTTTGTTGCACGACATACAACATGTTAGTTAATACTCCCAGGTTTAACAATTCCTTAAAATGTCGGCTGCTAACAAGTGGCTGAATGAGACTGCAGTGGTTGTTGAGGACATTAAACGTCATCACGCCGGACACGGACAGGAACTGTCACTAGTTGGCTTACAGCCTCTTGTTGAGTTTTTCAGTGTTCTAGCAAACTTTTGTAGATAGTAGAGATGATTGTAGGACGATTGAGAAGGTAAACTTGTGAAGTCGATCGTTTTCTAAAATCTCAGTGCCTCTAAATGTCTCTCTTTCTCAAATTCACTCTCTATAACCAACTCTCACATCAACCACCCCCCTCACTTCTCTCCCTGAATAGTTAATCATGCTCTGTTTTTGCCTTATTAAGACTTAATGCAGAGAACAACAGCTCTGGTTCAAATCAGACGCTGTGACTGAAATCAATAAATAGAAACCAACCTTGCTCTCTCTCTCTCACTCTCTCTCTACACCCCCCCCCACACACACACACACACACACACACACACACACACCACCCCTTCTGTGTTTGCTGCAAAATTGTATCCCATGTCTTTCACTAACTACATTAGAGAGCAATTAGAGCTTAATGGCTGTCGAGATCCATTATCGACATTCATCTAACCTTTAAATATTTCAAGATAATACCGCTTTAATTTGTGAAATTTAATGGAGAGATGGAGAGAGACAGTTTCCTCTTCTTTCCCCCAGTGACAACTGTCTCTCTCTCGACTTCCACCTTTTACTTTTTTCTCTTTCTTTCTACTTCCTCATTTCCTATCCCGAAGCTCCTCCTTTCCTTAGCTTTTTCTTTCCTTCCTCTTCATCCTTCCCTTCTGTTCCTCCTCTCTCCGCCCTGCATTCTTTTTATTATTCCTCCGACTCTTCCTTTTCCCTCTTCTCATCTATCCTCCCATCAAACTGCTCAAAGAACGGATGAACATTGGATTAGAAACTGTCACACAGTGGCAGGTCTGAAAATTAGTTGAAAAACTGGTACATGCAAATACATAAACACACAAAAAATAGTTCTAAGTCGGTTACTTCTCCTGCCTCGACTGTGAGGAGACTGAAACCTGTGGTGAAATATAGAATATAACATGTTTCTCACTTTCTGTTGAGGTTGTTCCTCATTTTATCTGCAAGTCCCTTGGACACATCTGACGGACCCCTGGGACGTCCTGAAACCCCCTTAGTCTCTGAAAACAACCATGTGACTGAAGCTAAACATAACTGAACTGTCTACAAGTGGATCATGTGAAATTCAGAGCCCTAAAAACTGACATGGAGCAGTAAAAGGTTATCAGAGACGTCTAGAACATATCTGAATACAACATTACCCAACAACAGTCTAAGTAATAGGAATAGAGTGAAAAGTCTGAAAACTACTTAACTCTGTCAAAGTCCACTCAGTTAGGCCAATCTGTGTTCGCCCTAGTCAAGTTTATTTTATCACCTGATTGGAGGTAAATTAAGAAAATAAGAAAAAATTATCAGATCAGATTATCAGATGATTGGAGTTAAAAAAAAAGGAAAATTAGGTAGATTGCGCTTATGTGTATAAACATGGAAGTTCTACGGTTGAGAAAAAGTAGTGCCTATAGAAACGGCTGTTTGTTTAGGTGGTTGAAATACATTTTTTGTCAGTTCATGTCTGCAGCAATGCATTCATTTGTTTTCTGTCTGGAGCGTCTGGTTCTCCAAACTGGGAATGTGCAGACCATCACCTACACTGACTGTGGGTAAGTGCCTCATAAAACCACACTTCAAAAAAATCTGGAAAATCAATGGCAACACCTTCATATAACAAAAAAACACTTTATTGCCACAACCTAAATTGTCTCATGAAGACAAGACTTTTTTATTCAAATATCATTTTTGTTTGTCATTTGCTATCTAAATCTAAGTACAACTTTATAACAAATGGAACTTTCCCTAAGAAGAGTTTGTCTCCAGTTTCTCCTAAACACACAAATACACAATGCAAGTGGTTCCAGTAGTGTGTTGAGTTAAACATTCCCACACTCAATAGATGACACAGTAGTCAGTTTGAGTCTACAGAGAGAATCTGTGGCAGCCTCAGTAGAGTGCGAATGCAGCTTGTTAAGGAGACAGGTAAACATTTTCAGTGCTAATTTGCTCCAGTTTGTTTGCCATCAGGCCAATTTGTATTGTTGCAAACCAAACTCCACATCCCACCACAGATGAGATTCATAAAGTGTGGCTGAAAACAGCAGCAACCCAATTAATTCACACTTAACATGCTACACATGTGTGTGAGAGTTTTTCATCCTCTGAGGGCCTGCTGTTATTTTACTGAGCTGCAGTTATTTTAAAATATCCACAGTGAGAGAAGTGCGGCAGAAATCGTCCCCAGGACGGCATTATTCATTGTGATGTGTGGTGGTATGAGGCACTGTGACAATACAGCCATCTCCCACTATACTACTTCAAGTCTGGAGCAGATAGAATTTCAAATCTGGTCGAATAAATAAAACATTTAAAAACGCAGCAAAACAAATTCATCTATAAAGTCTGTTGTAATTTCCCAGGAACAGACCTGTAAGGGTGTGACAATACACCGAACTCTATAGATATGTGTATTCAATGATCAACGATCCAATATATTTTATGCAAAGTGCAAAGTGATGCATATAAGGATCTTTAAGATATGCCTTTATTTTGAAATTTTCACAGACCTGTGAAGTCATGTGATGCAGTGGCATGAAAATACTTTTTCCAAACATTCAAATAATTGCAGGAGAAAGTGCTGTAAAACAAGGAAAAAACATTTTCAAGATCACAAAATTCAGAAGTGATTGAGTTATGTGATTGTCAATGATCCATTATCAGAAAGGCCTGATTCAGACAGAGATGCTGACAGCATGTTCTGAGCAGTCACAAAGCATACAGTAGGTTTTGAATGTACAGCCTATATATTACATATGTTCAGTACACTGCAGTGCACTTCAGATTGTCCCTGTGCAATGAAAATATAGCTGAATCTGACTGATCGTCAACAAAAATGGGATTCCAACTTACAACAGGGAAACATTTTCCAGGTAAGGCCTTTACTCCCAGTGTCAACAGAGATGGTATCATATAGTTTAGGAGATTCTCAAACTACTAGATTTATAATAACTTTCGTTTTTATTTCTGTGCCTTGCTGGGTTCCTGCCTCATTCCTATTGGCCAGGGAAGCATTCAACACAGTGCTGTTCGAACACGAGCAATTCGTCATGCGACGTACCAAGCTACACGCTAAGCTACACGCTAAGCTACACGCTAAGCAAAGCAAACGTGCAAGGCAACGTGCAAGGCAACGTGCAAGGCAACGCGCAAGGCAACGCGCCAAGCAACGCGCCAAGTGATGCCGGCATTACACTGAAGTCAGTGAGTTTCAGGGTGCGTGAAAGAGAAGTTGCGTCCTATTTAAAAACTGTCAAACAAGTTTTCAAACAGTTCCTCACATTTTAGGAGGTTGGTTTAAAATAAGTACAAGTGTATTGGCATGGTCCATCATACAGGCAGGGAATGGTTAGTTAATCAAAGACAGACATGAGCATGGACTTCAACACACACACACACACACACACACACACAAATCAGGGACTCCAGAGGTTTCGGGGACCAGATGTCAGAAGGGCAGAGCGTGACACTTGACTGAGAACAGGCCTCGCTGGAGTGTGTGTGTGGAGTCAAAAGCCGCTGCACTCTATAACTTCATTGATCTCAAGAAAGCACCCACACCCACTTGCATACACACACGCACATACACACTAAAGTGAAGGCTTCCCCTTTGAAAACCACATAATACATGTCTGGGCACGCACAGAGGAGAGCTCTGCTGCTCTCTCTAAACACATTAAAGCACATTCGTCTGTGTGTGTGTGTGTGTGTGTGTGTTTTCAGAACGACAACAACAGCAGTTATCTAAAGACAAAAAGTGAATTAGGTTCCAAACAGAGCGCTGGTCTTCCTGAACTTTTTCAACTGAGCCCAATCTCATAAACACAGACTCATGCGACATGTGGAGTCATGTGTGGTTGTGAGGACACAGAGGGCTGAGCATTAGAAATGATATCCACACTCAACAGGATAGAAACAACAACTAAAGGAATCCTGTGGCACAAAAAAGCATTTTGCCCCTTAGACGAGCACTATTAATAAGACACCTCCAACTGGAAGCAAGGTCAGTTATCACTGACACAAATACACATGTGGAGTGGGCTGCACAATGGAGAACAACCTGGAACATGAAAACATCTTTGGCTAATATGTTAGGTTAGGTGGCTAACACAGAAACATGCTGATTGGGTGAAATAATAAAGATTTATTCGAGCTGCATCGTGCCAATAAAAAAAGATGAGAAGAAGGCTGCAAGTTATTGAAATGTCAGTGTCACACTTCATTTTTGAAAATGAAAACACTGATAATCAAAGTTTGATTCATCTTCCTTCTCCGAACAGGGTTGGTAAAGGATGTTTTCTGTAAATAAAATGTAAGTAACTGGTACGTGTGTGTGTGTGTGTGTGTGTGTGTGACTGTCAGA
>CAFUXE010001246.1:258458-268987 GCA_903364295.1 Serranus cabrilla | reverse complement strand
ACACACACACACACCCACACACACACATATATACACACACTCAAAATCTGACCCATCTTCCTCTCATCAGCTTTCCTTCCTTGCTCTATTCAGTGTGTGTGTGTTTGCCAAAATCCACTATTTTATCAATGAGAGGAGCACAGTTTGCAGCTCAATTCCACTGTGCAAGGTGCTAGCACTGCCAGGGTTGGAGGTTCAAATCCTGCATCGCATTAGAAATGAAATGGAAAGCTGCAGACCAACCATTCCTCTTTCTTTGGAAACACTGTCTTTTGCCATCGATGACTGCTGACATGCCTTTTAGCAAGAACTTAACCCAACAGTTGCTAAATGTACTTTGAATGCACCATTCGGCAAAGTGTCAGCGTGTGTGTTTGTGTGTGCACACTTCAGCATGTTGAAAGTAGGAGAAAAAAGTATGAGAAAATGAGAAAAATCCAAATGATATATAATATGATGAAATGGTAAAAATAAAACCATTCAAGATCAAGTTTAAAGAAACAAAGGTTAAAATCTAATGAGGACAAAATCAAATCAACAAATCAATATGAATCCTATGGTGTAAAAAATAATGGAAAAAATTAACAACATAAGGGGTCAAAGGTCATGGTCAGATTCTGAGATGTATTACTGAAGCTTGCTGAGAGTCATCATCTTTCTCAAGGGCACTCTAACTGGGCTCTCTTTGTCCACACAACCGCCTTCCTGTTCTACAGAACTCCATTAAAAAATGTCTAAAACAAGACAAAATAAACTAGTTTCACACTGGACCAAAACACCAATTAAACGTCAGGGAAGAAGATCCAAATTAACACAAACACAGCCAGAGATGGTGGCATAAATTTACTGCTGATATCGTTGTGTGTGTGAGAAAGTGTGTGTTTTGGAAAGTGTATTTTTCTTTCTTTTCTTTTTTTTACACGGTTGAACAAAAACACATACACACGATCTTAACATGCATGCACACTTCTCTCTTTTTCTCTCCATTTTCTCTCTTTCTCCATGAACACACACTGACAATACACACACACACATATATATACACACACACACATACACTCTGTCTGGCCCGTCACAAGACCAGATGGCACTAGGGGTGTTCCAGACAATTTACAGTCTGTGTGTGTGTGCTTGTGCACGTATGTCAGTATTTGTGTGTGTGTGTGTGTGTGTGTGTGTGTGTGTGTGTGTGTGTGTGTGTGTGGAAAAGGGGGGTTGGTTGGAAAATATATCTCCTCCACACACACACACACACACACAGACACAGGGACTTGGCAGTGCCACTCTGGTGCCAGCTCTGCCAAAGACTGAGAATAAAACAAAAGCCGGGACGAACCATTGCACTGCTTCTCTCCTCTATCCCACCCCTAACTCTGAAACAGATGGTTTAACCTGCTGATCTCGGTGGTGTGAAGGTTCAGTGTGTCTCTGGCAAGTCAACTCACATCACATTTGTACATTAAACACCTTTAACAAAGAGATGCTGAGGACATACCAAGACAATAAACACACAACTGGCAAATCTGTGTCCTTTCAGTTTGAGGAGAATGACTTGAAAAAAAGGGAAGACCAAAAAAAATAGAGGTAAAAGAGGAAGTATATGATGAGGACGTGGAGGAAACAGGATGTTTTTCATGTAGAATATACTAAGATAACCTTGATAAATTCCTGTCATGTCACAGAGAGTATTGTTTTGATATTAAGGGGAAAGAAAATGGAAGAAAATTGCATAGCATGTGAAAAAAAATTAATGCAACATAGCATCTTTTTCAGTCAGGACCAGCATGTGATGTGTGATTTCCTCTCCATCCTCATTATATCCTCCCTCCTCTTCCTCCATTTCTTCCAGCTCTTTATCAGCTCTTCCTTTTCCGTATCCCTCTCTCAGAGGAGGCATAATAATAAACCATTTGAACTCTATGCAGTTTTCTCCTCCTTTTATTTGCAACTTTGTGGCATAGTCACTTCATGCCAAAGTAAAGTATTTCATCATGTTTTAAATGTTTTTTTTTTTATGTTTAATGAAAAAGAAAAAGTTTCCTGCAATTTGAAATAGTTTAATGCCTTACAGGGTATGTAAGTGTTCCAGGGATATAAGAACCATGCTATGGTACATTAAACTTACATACACAAACTGATTATGAACATTAAGTATATTAAACTGCAACTCAACCGTACATTATGAATAAAGACAGACAGGTAGAACTGAATGAAAAAAGGACCATGAACTACGGTTTTGAAGCCTAAAATTAGGCATTTTGACCATTGCCATAATTTTTTTTGGAGCCAGAAGTGATCATATTTGGAGCTGAGGTGATCAGGTATCAGGTAGCATGAGCGCTAGTTAGCTAACTGGATTAGCAATGTGCTACAATAATTTAAAAAATATAAATATTTCAATGCCTTTTAGTACAGTTAGCTTTCATGTTACTTCTTCGTGTTTACTAACTTTTATGGACTTTTGTAAAACACACTGAAGGGGTCGAAGGTCGCAGATGAAAGCATTCAGTGCAGCATGGTTGCAACCTGTCAATCATAAGGTAGCCACGCCCTAAAGCCTCCCCTGCTTCATTGTCTGTTTTTACGATTACAAACGATTGACTCCATTAAGTCATGATGAGAATTTCATTGAGGTAATAAAAATAAAGTCAGAATAAGCTCATTTTCTTAGTGACTTCTATAGTAATGTACATACACCTCAGGATGCTTTACACTGGCAAACACAGTGAGCCTTGAGGTCAGATTTGAGTGTGTACAGGCTTGTGTTTTCATGTTCTGTGTTCTTCCACAATGTCAAATGGGAGGAACTGGAAAAGGAAATGCTGAATAAGAGCAGGAAGATGCAGTGAATGCTGAAGGTTTGAAGGCAATACAAAGTAGAAATGAATAAAAACAAACACATCACATGACTACAGGATGTTTTGCACTGAACGTACCCACAGAGCCTCGATAGAAGTCTAATTTTAGAATTTAAAGAACTGTATTTGCAGTATCAGGTAACGTGATGAGGACAATATATGAGTTTGGAGGAGCTGAAGTTGGGTGGAGGAGGAAGAGGAGGCACATGAATAGGTGGAAGGGGAAGAGAGAGAATAAACGAAAAGCAGGGGAAAGGAGGAAGGAGGAGGAAGAATATAAAAAGAAAAAGAAGGGGAGGACAATGTACAGAAATTAGGAGGAAGATGAGGAGCGATAAGAGTAAAAAAAGCAGGAAATGTATGTAATTCAGAAGGACAGATTTAAGATTTAAAGAAAACGAGGTTCCAAAGGGTAAATAAGAAAGTACCATGATAAAGCTGAGAAAGAAAAAAGAGATGACAATACTTAGACGAAGGAGAAGGAGGATGAAAGAAAAAAAAGAGTTTGCTAAGAGCAGAAAAACATTGAAGAGAAGGAGGAGGCAAGATGAAGATTAAGGAGAAAGAAGAAGATGAAAAGAAGTATAAAGAATGAGATGGTGAAGATATGCTGAGAGAACAAGGCAAAGGCTTATGATCACAAAGAGGAGGTGGAGGAGGATTGGTGAAAGAATAGTGATGAGGGAGAGAAAGAAAGGATGAAAAAGAGGGAGAAAGAGGAGGATGACAAGTGAGGAGCTTGTTTGCAATCATGCAACTACAGTTACAGCCAAAATGCATATGAAAGACATGGTTAATCCATATACTGTGCCTGTTAGAAATAGTGGAAAGTGACATAAAGGGGCTTCCAAAATTTAAACTGACATTGGATGTGATGATGATTCATACAAAATGAAGAAAAGCGTCCAAAACGGTGAAAAACGACCTTGTCCTCCAGACATCATAGTACACATAGAGCCTACAACAATCAACACAGAGTATTATAATTACCTGTGTGCGGTTGGGTTCACAACATCGCAACCGGACAGAGAAGTATTGAACCTGTGTTGGTCTTAGTGGTGTAGTGTAAGGTATAGGCAGGCCTCTTTTTCTGCCAGTTTACAGGACCCTCACACTCACCACCGGAGTATATGGGAGAGGATACCCACTTCTTCATAGTACTAAACTCACCTCATCAACCACAACTACACCCACTAAGATTTCTTTCATCTATTAGCCGCTTTTTTCATGCTGAATGACAAGAAATTTGGAGCACATCTCTCGAAAAAAATTTAAACTGGTATTTTAAATGATTCTTTGTCAAGGAACTTTTTACAGATCTGTCAGACATGAACAAGTTGTCACAGCACATTGTAATTGCCTGGCTAATCAAGTGAAGGTATCAACTTTTCCCTTTTTGACCAATTGGAACACCCATAAACAACACAGATTATAGACGTTTGTAGGGCTGCAACAACAAATCGATGATTAAAAGTGAATTTCATTATCGATTTGTTGTGTCGCACAATGACGCGGAGCCGTTTACTTCACCTGCAGAGCTTTGTCTTACGAATAGTTTAAAAATACTCTCAGTGGTTTATGAAAATGTAACGTTAGTGCGGAAAATAAGACTACTGCGCGGCAGATTAGATTACGGCGGGTCGCCACAGACTGTAATTAAGGGGAAACACTGGTATTTTACTAATTCTATCCGTCAAACATTTAGGTTTTTTATTATTATTATTATTCAATTTTATTGTTACAGAACATTCAAGCAGCAACCTGTTTTTTGTGCACTTATTTGCTCTATCAGTCCAAATGTTCTATCCATTTTGCCTGCCTTCAATCTCTAAAGAAGACTGATGAATGACATCATATGTGAGGTTGAAGAAGAAGACAAAGTAGGAAGAGAAGGATGTTCAAAAAGAAGAGGAGAAGAGTTAGGATGAAGAAGGAGGAGGAGGAGTATGACAAAGGGATGACAAAAGAGGAAAGAAAAAGGAGGTTGAATAGAGGACAGAGGTTGAAAAGTAGGTGGAAGAAGAAAGGGCAGGAAGAGGAAGAGGAAGGAAGATGGAGAAGGAGAAGGAGGCGGAGTGAAAGTGAAGGAGGAAGAGGAGGAGTAGGAGGAAGAAGAAGACAAGTGATGAAGGAGGGCGGGAAGCATGAGGAGAATGATGAGTGGGGAGGTGAGGGGATGAAAGAATGAAAAGAAAATGAGGGAGATGAGGAAGAAGGAAATGAAGGACGATGCAGAGAAGTAGGGTTTGGATGAAGACCAGCGGGAGGACGAGTAGCTATGGGGCAAAAACAGCAAGGAGGAAGAGAAGGCTAAGAGGAGGAAGACGTGGGTGGAATCAGCTGCTCCGACTGCGTCACATTTGATTCCCAGACCTTCATCTTCTCAATTAACAGCCATCATTTTCACATAACACACCTCTTCTGCCTTCACTTTAGCCACTTACACACACAAACACACGCTTACCGCACACACCGCAGGCAAACACACAAGTTTCAATGCCGACATTAAACTCCCCAAACAATTTAGCTTGTCACACACTTGCACTTACAAGCATAAACACACACACATACACACACACACACACGGCCGCCTCCCAGAATAAGTTGGCTGCCTCTAATTGGAGTGGTGTTTGTTGCAGAGAGGTGTTGAGCGCCGCTGTAATTGCCAGGCAGGCTGGTTGACGTTCCCCGTCTCTTTATTTTTTAAGGACTGGGTAATTAGGCTCGGTGGTTGCGATTGTGCCGCCATCACTGCCGGTACGAGCGAACAGGTGTGGGAGAGAGCGCCGAAACACACGACACCTCGCCGACGTCACAGACCGACCGCAGAGAGGAGAGAAGGGCTGTTTACCGGTGACAAGGGGGCCCGGAGGTGTAAGGTTTTACCAAAAGATACTATAGATGAAGGACTGAAACCATGTTCACCACAGGGGGGGAGCAGGTATTCAGTCAAATTCAGCTGATTGAGGAAGAGGAAATGAGCAGATTGTGTGACTGAAAAGAAAAGATACTGACATGTGAATATCACTAATAACAAGAATAAAAGCCATTGGTGCTTTGAGCTAAATGCTAATATCAGCATGCTAACGTGCTCACGATGGCAGTGCTAGCCTAGGTATAACATGTACCTTGGTCCCCACCTTGATTTACTGTCGAAGGCAGTGCATTTGCTGATTGGCACTAAACACAACAACTGAGGCTGATGGGAAAGTCTACATTTACTACTACATTTCGTGGTAATCCATCCAATATCATCCAAAATCATGTAATGGGGACGCTAGAGGAAGAGGTAAGAGATAACTGGCACCAATAGGATCCATCCTCTGGGGATCATAAATATCTGAACCTAACCTAAGGCAATACTTAATACCTCCGCCAAGGAGGTTGTTTTCGCTGGCGTGTGACTGTCTGTTTGTTTGTTTGTCTGCATACAAAATAACTCAAAAAGTTCTGCACGGATTTGGATGAAATTTTCAGACATGGGTATTGGGACAAGGAACAGGTGATTAGATTTTGGTGGTGGTTGGTGATCTGGAACACCATCCGGAATTTATATTGGGAATTTATATTATTGCGTCAGTGACCATATTGCCTTCACTAACTGCCGCCATCTAGTGGATGAAATATTTCAATGCCAGTGTGCTCCCAAAATACATACTTTCAATATAATCTTTCAAGTGTGCAATTTGGTATTGTATGACTGACCCTATTGCCTTGCCAATGTTTTTGTAGTGGAACAAGTGACTAAAGTTAGCTAGTCACTAGCATGGGTAATAAAACCCATTCATGCTAGCAATGGTCTGTACTGCATTTTAAGCAAAATCACTGCTTTACTTCACTTACAAACTCATTAACATCTAGTCAATTTCTCAAAAAACTCACCACCATCACGGGTGTCTGATAATTTGGCAGCTGTTTCATTGGCAAAAAACTCAAAAACTATGGGGGAAAATGGTTGATATAGACTTTGTTCATATTAACCCCATAAAAACTCGTCTGGCTACTCTCTCCACTGCTAATGACTGGTTTATACTTTGAACATACAAATCAGGCAGGTAACCTGCTGCAGGTGTACAACAGATGCCTCTAAAAACAGTCACTCTCTGACTCCAGCCAAATGCAGATGAAGACCCGCAATTAAACACTGACTCAGCATATAGTCAACTTATAGCAAAGTGTGTTGTAAATAACTAAACACAGTGCAGCTTCAACTATCCAAAACATTGCAGAAACAAAACCATTTATATCTTGTTCTTAAAGCTGATTCCGACGGACTACATACTGCTTTGGCAGGTGAAAGTTTCAAGTTTTAAAAACAGTTAAATGTAGGATGTGTAACAAATGATATCAACCAAAAGAGTACTGCCACAATGTATCAGACCTAACTGCACATGTGAATGGCCTTCATATGCTCATATCATAATGTTCTAAATCCGTATAACTTTAATCTGTCAACATAGGCACAATAAAAATAAAACCAACAAAAAAAAAGAAAGGGAGCAAGCCAAACTAAACACCTCAACTCAATAATCTTATGATAAAAAATGGAAAAGAACAAAATAGAAACTCAAATAAAGTCAACAGCTCAGCACATCTCGCATCGCATCGTCTTCGGGGAAAACATATGGAGCTCCGACTCGGTAGCGAGCCGGCCCGTCGAAGCAAGCGGCACGTCAATCTCCTGAGCTTTGAGAAAAAAAACACAAACCCACGCCGAGTTCTCACAGACGCTAACCTTGAAATCACTGCCATTATTAGCAGAGTCATTATTAGCATTAGAAAAGCAAATGGGGCTAATAATATTTGCCATTATGGCTAAAAACGCCTATTAATCCCTAATCCGCACCACAATTAAAAGCATGGTTGGGTGTTTTTGTAAGTCGTTCTGCATCTCCTTGCCGGGGAAACGAGACAATTTAACAGCCTCAGAGGCACAGAGAGGGTGGGAGGGCGAGGTATTAAGTGACTGGCTCTTGCTCTCCATCTCTATTTTGAAAGCGATCAGCCAGGGTTTTTTTGAGTGACAGGCGTAACAGAGGCAGATTTGACTGGATAGAGACAAGAGGGTGGCGGTGGGGGCGTTTCTCGCCGCGCTGAAGCGCGTTATCTGTCTCGGTACAAGTGCATCAAATCAAACGGGAGACGGGGTATTATTAAAGCAACCCCCTTTTTTCTCCGCTGTGAACTGTGACTTAATAAGCTATGCCAATTAGGGGAACAAAAATCAGGCATGCCATCGGGGCTGTATCTATCCTTGCCCAAATTTCTCTGCTAATGCGTGAAGCTCGTTGGCAGAGGTGCCAGCGCTGCTGTGTTGTTCTGTTTGGCTTTGGCTTTGACGAGGAAGAGAAGAAGAGGAAGAGGTGGAAGGTGGCACAAAAATAAAATAAAACAGGATAAAGCCTATTGATTGTGCGATCATCCCCCTGAGAGTAGCGTTTTTTTTTTGAGTCTGGTGATATCCTATATTGTTGAACTGTCAAAAAATCCCATGCAGAAACCTTCAGTGACTGAATCGTATAAGCAAGTATTGTCTGTATATCCAAAGCCTGATATATCTTCTTCCCCTGTGCCACAGAGCTACATTTTTGTTCAAAAACTACATTTTCCAATCATCCAAACAATCCAAGCAATTTACCATTACCATTCCATCTGCAATTTGGCCTGATGGTGTGGCACCATAATAACAAACTTTTTGTTCTGGTCTGTAACTTTTGAACCTTTTTTTTCCTGATTTTCTGGGTCCCTTTCCATTTTAGCCACAGTCGTTTGATCTACCTAAATTTCGCAACAGTTTTTCAAATGTGTCCAAATCAATTTTGCAATTACATTTTTAGCAATCGTCACCACATTTAGTTTAGAACATCTATGAACTGAAAAGAAGTTACTTTGACTGATTATGGATATTCCATAATGGTGTGGGCAGGGTTTATATATGAAAAAATGGCATACCTTCAAAACATTCATGCTATTGCAACCACACTTCTGTCTGAGTGACCATGACAAAAATGGTACCATTCGGCCAATAAGTGTCACTGTAGCAGCATTATCTTACTATAAAGGAATGGATCACTGTATGTTGCACATCTGTATGACTACAAACTCTTCATCCGATTGATTTCCCACAGTTTCCCTGCTAAAGATCCGAAGGAGTGCTGTGACTGCCGAACATATCACAATCACAAATACCTGTATAAATAACTCGATAATGATTTTAACATATTGCCCATCCCTAACTTCAAATTTAGCTCACAACGTCTTGGGCCAGTGCCAAGGTTGGGCACCACTTGGCTCACCACCCTGCTGCCGTAAATACCCACTAGAAATGTGCATTAATCCACCGCTTAAAATAGTCCCCAACAAATTCACTCTCCCCTCCTGTTTGAGTAACATTTGGCAAAACTACAGTGGCCAGGTGTTTCAGGAAAGTGCTGAGCCTTTTTTTTTCTTCAG
This sequence comes from Serranus cabrilla, assembly GCA_903364295.1. Lineage (NCBI taxonomy): Eukaryota > Metazoa > Chordata > Actinopteri > Perciformes > Serranidae > Serranus > Serranus cabrilla. Next base: position 259,676 of record CAFUXE010001246.1, on the reverse strand, counting down.
TAGGAATCAATGGGCTTGGGCTGATAGTCACACAGGGGAGGGAAGTCACAAAGTATTGAGAGAACACATTGTTGGTTTTGGTCTGTCGTTGGACCAGAAATGCATTCCAAAGAAATGCAGGTGAGATTCATTGGAGACTTTTGAGTGAATGGCTGTCTGTCACTCTGTCAGCCCTGTGATTGGCTGGTGACCTGTCCTGTACCCCGCCTCTCGCCCAGTGTCAGCTGGGATCAGCTCCAGCTCCCTCAAGACCCTCAAGGATAAGAGGGGAAGGCTAATGTTTAGAGAGAAAAGTGGATGGATCAGATTTGTTGAAAAGAAGAATAGTATAGAACAACTTGTCGTTTCCCTGAAGCATTTCCATTCCTTTCACTCCTTCCTTCCTTTTTTTTTGTACCTTCTTACATTTCCTTTACTTGCTTCCATCCTTCCTTTCTGCACTGCTTCATTACTATTTTCCTTCTTTATTTATTTTTTTCTGACTTCCTTTCTTCCTTCTTTCAGCTTCTCCCTTTTTTCAATTTTTCTTTCTCACTTCTTCCTATGATCTTTCTTTGTTCAGTCCATTATTTCTTTCTTTCTGACTTTATGTTTTCCTTACTTTTTAAAATCCTTTCTTTCTCTCTTTCTTTGTTCCGTTCATTTCTGTATTTCTCTGACTTCAGCTTTCCTTTCTACTATCTTTTTCATTTCATTTTATAACTTCCTTTTTCCTTTCTCTCTCTTTTTTTTCATTTTCTCTCTTCCCTCCTTTCTTGTTTCCCTTCTCCCCATTTCCTTTACTATCTTTTCTTCTTCCCTTATTCCTTCTTCAGTTCCTGATTTTATTTTCCTTCCCTCCTTTTCATGCATGTTAACCCTCCTTCAAATTCCCACATATCATTCTTACTTCTCCTTCCTCTCTTCCTTCCTTCCTCTCTTCCTCCCTTTCTTTGTTCCTTTCTGCTGACACTTGAGGAAATATTTCCTCCATCTCTTTTTGCCAACTTTATGTTCCATGGCAACGGGGATGATGGTTTGCCCTCCATCCCCCAAAGCCCCCTTCCCCCTCTTTTGTCCCAACTAGACACACACACACTCAAAATCTGTCAGACACACATTTTAAGCTCAACACCCATCTCATGAACATACACATCTACAGTCTCTCTCACACACACCTCAGTCCCCTTCCAACACCATTGACAGGGAGACAAACAGCGGATCTGAGAGGTTATGCGT
>CAFUXE010001246.1:235330-252476 GCA_903364295.1 Serranus cabrilla | reverse complement strand
GTTTTGGAAGGAAACTCTTTGTGGATATTTACCAAGAAAACAAGAAGTCCATCATCACTAGGGCTGGGTGTCACTGGGTATCATCTCAATACTAACACCAATTGGATACTTTTTGGTTTGGCAGTAATACTAAAATGAATTTTTATATATATATATTTTAGAAATACATATAAAAAAGGTGCCAAAGTTCTCAAATGTCAAATGCATTTTTTAGTACAAGCTGCCGAGCATGAAGTTTAGAATTGGCAGCATTTTGATTGAAATCAGAGGATTTGATGAGGTGGGACAACATCACAGTTTTCCAAGTCACAGATGAGTCACAAATGCTAAACATGCTAAATGCTAAAGTGAACTCCCCCAAAAAAAGCCAACAGGTTTTAAGTCAAGCTTGCATCAATAAGTCCAGAGTCAAGTCATAAATATTTACTATCAAATCAAATCAAAATCAACAGGTCCATAGTCAAGCACTGAGGCCCAACAGAAGTCCAACAAGTCCTACGTCAAGCTTTATTCAAAGGCTAACAAGTCCAGAGTCACGTCCCAGGTCAAAACTGTTAAACCCACATCCAGTCCCAAGTCAAGTCAATCAAGTCCCAAATCAAAAATAACAAGTCCATAGTTAGGTCCACCATCAACACGGACAGAGTCCCACAGGTCTGTGAAGTCCAGACAGTCCCAGGACAGGTCATAGGAATAGCTGAGTCAAGGCAAACTAGTCCCAAACAAGGCCTGTGTTCCAATTCCTAAAGGAGTCAATTTTGTCCCTTCAACTAATTAAATCCCATTTAAATTATGTTACAGTCAGCATGGTCAATCTACCCAAATAGTGAATGTTATTTAATATCAAAGTGAACAATCACATTTCTGTGAAGCAGATAAAAATCATCTGTAATTTGTATGTTTTTTTGTGTGTTGCATTTGTCTTTATATTGACCTTGTCATTATTTACATCCAATTGTGATCACGATCTGTTGGTTATTCCTGACAAACCTGTTTGCACTGTCTTGCTGGCTGGTGACGGGTTGATTTAAGTACATCTGAAAATAAAGAGGCATTTAACTGTCTTTAATCTTGAGCCTTGATGAGAATGTAGGGTCACTCCAAGCCACACAGGGGGAGTCTAAAGTAGGAAGTCATTGGTAATAAAGGTTCTTTTATTTTAGTCAAGTCTTAAGAAATCAGGTTTGTGACTTACATCTGACTCTTGTCGTTACTCAAGTCCACACCTCTTGAATCCAGCTTTCTGTACTTGAGTGTTTTCAGTACTCGATGCTATGGACACATTTCAGTCTGTGCTCAAAATGCATCATGGTTCAATACCCAGCCCTAAAGATCACACAGACTCTGAGCTCAGAGCTGAACACAGATATGAAGAGTTCATTTTCCAAAACACTGTGGGAACATTTTTGGGAAGCAGAAAGAAATCAAATTCCTCATTCAGCATCTGTGAAAAATAAACAGGCTCACTTAAATCACCTGCTCAATTTATTATAAATGTGTTTTCATTCAAAAGTGCCACTTTAGCCGAATGTTGGACAGCTCATTTTGGAATGAAACACTTCATATCTACTTCATATCTGACTTAAACATATGAGATAATCATCAGAACTAGTTACCATCTGCTCTACACATCGACAGGAAAATAAGCCCACGTTAAGACAGTGACTGAGGCTGAATACTGATTCCTGTTGTTTTAATGTACGAGCTACTGTAAAGCTTCCCAAGAAAACAGTTGATCAAAGAGAGACATGTGACCCCGATAGATAACCTCTGTGGATAACACCGGGCCTGTGTGTCGCTGTGTTTGATGGTGAATCTCAGTGATCATGGACACACTCTGAGCTCCACACTTTCAAGATGCTAAAAAGCTTTTCAGGATTTGAGGTTTTGAGGGATTTTTTTTCCCTCGTCTTTTGAACAGACCACAATATAAGTAAATTAAACCCTGACTGAAACAATAAATACTCGATCTGTCACTGTTCTTAATGCAGCCTGTGGGGCCTGTAAGTGTGTTTGCTGGATACTGAGGTTGCTCCCTCGCGGCTGCGACAAATAAAAGGGAAAACAAATGTTTGTGAGATAAAAGATCTCATTCTGACTATTAGCAGGTCTATCGATATCCCAGTCGAACCACTCCGAGCTGCGGGTGTCAGCTTGTGGGCGTGCAAAGACAGATGATCGCATAAATTAATGCGATCGGCCTGCGTTTATAATGAGAAGAGACACGTTCTAGCTGCTGCTGCCCTCCTTTGTTGGAATATTTTTTCAAAATATATAATTCAGGACAGGCTGATTGACATTTTTTGGAAACCTGGGAAAATTCAAACACAGGCTAAATGTCTATTAGATTCCTGGCATATGTCTTGGGTGCACAAGAGCAACTAAATATGGATTTGAATGTACTTTTGTTCACAATTATCTAATATTCCCAAAGTGACTTGAGATTAATAAGGAGATTCATGGTGATTTCATATTATCTTTTTCACCTCTAATATTGCTAAAGAGCATTTCACTGCATTTATTGTAGACACAGGCTTACTATGCACCTATACAGACTTGATATGTCTCTGTGGTTCTTAATTATAAATACAATTGTCTTTTACAGTTGATATAACAGTCTAAAATACCCTTCATCTATCTTCTTATAATCTTATTATAAGCATTTTCAAAATAAATGTCATTACAACATTTCTATAATGTTTTTATAGTGACATAAGAGACAGTGTGTGCCCCTGAATGATGACTTTACAGTGATTTTATAAGACATTTGTGGTTTATATACACTATAATACCTCCATAGGGATTTTAACAATGTTGTATTATACACTGGTCTATATAGCCAATACAAAACATCTGTTTAATCAAAATATTGCTATGGAGGCAGATTATATGTCTACATCTTTTTGTGCTTTTTTTATAATAAAATGTCACTACAATCATTTTATAATACCCCTTTAATATTGTGACACATATCTGACCATTATCAATTTAATTATGATATTTTAAGCCTTTTTTAAATAAATGTTATTATAACATTCCTATAATGTTGTTGTAGTGACATAAGAGAATGTTGTAGACATGTGTGGTACTTATACACACTCTATAGGGACTTCAACAATGCATTTATAATACACACAGAGCAGAACAGAACATATTTGTCACTAGAGTATAGAAATAAAGGCATATTCAAAGGCTGTGGTTCTTATTAATAAATAAAATTATTTTATGCTTTATTCATTCAGATGAACTGCCTCTATATAACAGTTAAAATAATTCCTATAACATCTTACACATACCTGCTATAATTATTTATTAATTTAATTATTTTATTTCAGGTTTTTTAATAGATGTGATTATAACATTCCTATGATTTCTTATAGTGACTTCAGAGAGTGTTTTCCACTAAATGTCGGGTTTATTGAACACGTGGTACTTACACATACACTTTATTGTTCTAAAGGGACTTAAACAATGTATTAATGATATACACAGGCCTATAGAGCAACTGCGGCACATACGTTTAATTAAAATATTGCTATAGAGGCTTATTATACGTCTGTGGCTCTTAATTGTGATGTAGCAGTATTCTCATTGTACGCCCTCTGTTAAAAATCTCACATAGCAGCCCCTAAAATATTCTAACAATAATCAGAGACGATGTTGTTTATGTCATAGTGAGATGATACATACTGCATGACCTATAGTGTTTATTGAAACATCACTAGAAGCAGCTATAGGGGATTAATGTTTCGGTGAAATTGCTCTTTTAATAGATTTTGAATTAAAATCTCACATGATGTTGTTATAATATTTCTACTGTATGATGCCCATGCATGGTCAGTCACAGTGTGTATTGTATGCAGGCCTCATCTATGATCTCATCGTATTTGCTTATTGCATTAACATTATAATAAAGATTTGAAGGTGCATTTATGGGGATTTTATCTCCTATTTCTGCATTGTGTGCAGCATCACTAGTCTCATCCTTTTATTATTGAGATCCTCTGATATTCTATTGATATGGCCTTGTATGATATTCCTCCAGTCACTTACATAGTGGATGCAGGCCTCAGCTTGGTTCCTGTTTGTTTATTGCATTAACATTCTTGCAGGAACTTCTAACATTGCAGGAGATTTTAGTGATTTATTCTTCTATATTTGCATCTTATTCAGCATCACTAACCTTATCCCTGTGCTATTCTCTGCTATCATGTCCATGCTGTCTCTCCACGTTTAAAAAAAAAAAATCTTAATGTAAGTTTTTTTGTTTTGTTTTTCATTTTTGGGTGTTTCAGATTTTTTTCCCCCTCCTCCTCTTCAGACCAAAGTTGCTCCCAGAGGAGGAGAGGCGCAGAGAAAACATGGCCGAGAGCGGGGGGACACTATTTCCTGTCCGTCAAGTTCACAACTGTTCTTTTAAAAAAAAAAAACACACAAACTTTTAAACAGAGTCATGAGTTGGAGCACTGAACAGCCTGCTGCAGGAACATTTACACCGCGGAGATAAAGTGTGACACATTTCTCTGTGTTCGGCTGTCCGTCTATCTGTCTCTCTCTCTGACTGTCATGCAGGTTCATGATTTCCACATCGAGCCTTTTTTTGCATGTGAAATATTGTGCAGAACACGGTGCAGAGTGCATGGAGCAGCCTGGAAACTCACACAAGACAAAAAAGAAACATTTTCTAAATCCTATCATGGGTGAAAAGCAGTCTACACATGAAGGAAAAAAAGACTTAAAATGAGATATACTACCATGGATGTTGGGAACATTTTCAAATCGCTGTTTCGCATCTATAAGACAACAAAATTACCAATGCAGCATCACTCTGCACACACACACACATAAACAAAAATGAAATTACAAAACCAACAATATGCACTGACTTTTCTGCAAGTTACTCTACATAAACGCACTTTTGTGCAAATAGTTGAAAGACTGAAATATGCAGGTTATGTGCCGTGCAACTCATACATTAAAATGTAAACAGTGGTCGCTGTAAGAAGCCTACAGGACGCGTTTATGCTCTTCTACGGCTTGTACTGTCATCATACTACTCATTATATTCATATTAACATGAAGAACAAGATCAATGTCCTTACCGCGCTGAAATCCAGTAAGTCACTCAGTTCCTTGTCTGTTCCCAAAGCTGCCATCCGCTGTTGATGATGCATTTTAGCAAAATCGCGCGGACCTAAAAACAGGGAAACAAATGAAGAGATAGATAGATAGAAGAGGACAGGTAGACAGATTGATAGATGGAGAGATAGAGAGAGGGAGAGGAGAGATGAGAAGAGGAAGACCTCGGCTTTTTGCGCACCGCTCCGCTCCCGGATCTCTTTTCCTCCACAGCGAAATAAATCCAGTAAAACAACCTCACAGCCCTCGATCACAATTCTAGTTCATCCTCGGAGCAGGAGCTCACTGTGTCCCGGGTTCCTGCTTTGGCAAAATAAATCGCAAGAAAAAACTGACAGGAAATAAAAGAAGGAGGGCGACGGGACCGGAGTGTTTTCGCGTGTGTTTTTGGTGTGTTTTCTCCAGCCAAACAAGTCCGACCTCTCCGCGTCAAGACGCAGTTTGTCCGCCGCGGCTGACTGTCAGGCTCACACACGATATAAATAAATAACACGCCGTGCCTCCGCGAGCCTCTCGGGGAGGAAAAAGATCAACCTCAGAAATGTGAAGTGCTTGTTTGGGTCAGAGGAAGAGTCCAGGCAGGGGTGAGCGCTGCTCCTGACCGGGTTGAGGGTCCCCTCCGCTCGGCTGCGGGTGCTGAAGATCCCCGGGTACGGCAGGACGGATCCCATGTGCGTCTGGCACAGCCTCGGCGTAATAACTGTGTTCATGCGGCCACCTAGCTTACATTCTCGTCCAACACCACCGCGCCGATCTGCTGCTGCTACAGCACAGAGCAGGAAATCTGGAGGAAAATAAATACATTTTTAAGAAAAATCGGTTTGTGGTTTGATTGATTGGCTGATTGGTACGATGATTGGCTGGTCTGATTTGGACTGGGTTAATTGGGGTAGAGAAAGGTGATTTTTTTTTCCCTCCTTCTGGAATTTAGGGAACTGTAATGCTGCTTGAACCTAAATAAAACTTTTTTTTACATGAATTAAAATGTTCTTTAACACCTATTTATGTTTATTTTATATTTTATTTTATTAATATACATGGTTAGTTATTCTTATAATCATTTATTTGACGTTGATACATATGGCTATAAGTGTATGCATCTTTCTTTATGTATCTTATGTGATGTTTTATGAATTACTTTTTTATTGGCAAGACTTACAAGTGCATGAAACAAGTGCAGTGCTTGACCTGCATGGTACCCACCCATGGGTCACCACTTAAACCACAACAGCGCCAAAACCCGCCTCTCTGGAAATACTTTACAGTACTTTGCTGCTTTTTTTCCCCCATGCAGCCCACAGCCTGCAGGTACAAAATGACTGGCCTATTTCTGCAAATTACACCCCGCATGTGCAGGTTTCTCTCATAGAAAAAGCCAGCAAAAACACACAGGTGCAGGTATGACATAAAGGCTTATTTGTTGCAGTGGTAAAGTGGTCCTGCCTGTTGGCCCTTCACAGCCTTTCACTCTAAAACAAACTACAAGCCATGTAACAGCTTATACACAGCACAGCAGCAGAGCACAGAGCCTCTCGTTGTTGTAACAAAATACATAAGTGCAAGCATGTTTTAATCTGTGCAATGTTGCTGATCTGAGGTGGATTTAATCAACACTTTTTATGTCGAAAGCGTTGAGGGGCAGATCTTGTCAGACATGAAGTGGACAGTAAACACACCACAACTCTCGTTATCCACTTTATCAAGCCAGAACCACCTGACAGACACTACATACTCTGTATGAGCCCCATGGCTGACGAAAAAACAGACAAAGCAGGAAGCTGGCCCCGACCCCCAGTGTGATTAAAACTGCCCAGATTCACTGTGTGTCAACTGTTTTTGGCACATTGATCAAATTCGAATTCATCTGGAAAATTCTACCATAAGTTAAAAATAAACTAAAGCAGGTCCTGCATTGTCAGTTACTAGTGTGGCCCTTTCTTGCAGACAGCCCCTGCATCAAAATATCCTGACTAGGAGCCCAATAACAAATTACTGCCAGTCTTGTCATTCCAAAAAAAAAATGTCCCCAGACTTCCAATAAAAAACACACCACATATAATCAAACTATGACAATAGACATGAATGATCAAATAGGTCATTGGAGTCAAGCAGGTAGGTTACTGAAGGGCATAAACAGTCAAACCAACACAGTGCCTTAAATATGCATTCTTTCTAATGGCCAGCGGGGGGGACTCCACTAGCTGCAAAAAGAAATGCATTTATATGTAACTCAATAGGAAAATGACCCTACTTTTAACTTCACTATGAGTAAGCGCTCTCATAATGATTTTATGGTTTAATTCGCTAGTTTTTAAATCTTCTTAAACAAAGATTTTGTAAACGATGGTCACATTTATTGTGAAATATACAATTAATCATGGTGTGCTTTAGGGAGGGGCTAATATGATTGACAGGTTGCCACCACAGTGCCCTTGTCAGAGTGTGCTTTCACTTTTTCAAAGTCCACTGGAACATTTTGGCTGCTTGAAAATGTCTTTAAGGAGTGTGCTGTTCATTTAGAAGAAACGATTTTCCAGGCTAGCTAGTTATCGCTAGTGTTAGCTGATGACATAATTCCAGCTCCAGATCAGTTCTGCATATGTACCGGGTGCCTCAAAACAATATGACAACAACAAAACTGAAGTCGTAGTACTGAACTGTAGTTACAATGACTGCATCCACAATTATTACACAGTCTATGGTTTGTACATTCAGCTTATAACAACCCATTTTGTTCCATGTGAAACCAAAAGTCAACAGTGAGGTATTTTAATTTATGTACTTCAGCTAACTTACATAACATGCTACGTCACATATGAAATGACTTAAGGTTAGCTTCTGTCCACAATGTTAGAACTATGGTCACTGTGTATGGTGGGTTTGACGACTTCATGGTGCATTCAGGTGTACCTTGTAAATACAAGAGAATAAGCATTATATTCCATTTTTATTTTATACCTTAAATTGTCACCTGGTGCCTAGTTTTTGTGTTTTCCCTTACATGAATAAAGCAATTTTTTATCATAAATTGATACATAAATGGCATAAGGAGGATAAAATGAAATACATTGATTAATCACATCCTTGGGCTCACACCTAACATATACTGTTCGGCTTACTCTCATCCTCCCTTCCAGTTTGAGCAGACAGCTGGCGGACTATGCTACCTGTCCACCACCAACAGACAGACACAGTTAGAAACAAGCTGGTGAAGAAGTTGAAACATTTTGAACCCGAAAATGTAGACATTTTTCTCAGAGGTTGATGGAGACCAAAACAGAGCTAAAAAGGTGATATGTATTTATCAGGTGGACACAAACATGATTCTTACAGCTTGATTATTTTCTCTTACTGTAGGTAGTGTAAATAATAAAGTTTGATAACACGTTAGCCATTACAACTTTAAAATTTCATAATAAATCACTGTTGTGTTTATGCTTGTTCCACTGTCCCATAAAAGCAAAAAAGTCCTGAAAGGAGTTGCAAGAAATAAAAAATGAGTAAGAAAACAGTAACTGTTGCTTGGACTCTCATTTCCTGTGGTTGATTCTGTGACTGTTACAAACATTTCTCTCTCTTATTTACTTTCATTCTGCCATTACTTCATAGGACTGTATGACCCTAGCTCATTTTCAGTCCAGCAAAAGGCCAAACTGAGCTGTTATTCTCTGCTTCTCCTTCAGTATCAACATGTGAATGCAGACAAGAGTTACATAACATTCAAACAACATATCCTGGTTTAGTCTGAGTGTTTTAACCTTGAAACGGAGCGGCAATGTGCAGTTATGGTCTGACACAGAAGACAGTACATCTGTCACATCTAAGCTGCAGAACTCATCCTTGATAGATAGAGGTTATTACGTAATGAGCTGGGGAGGAAGTTGGCGACATTCCCTGGTGTGTAAAAAAAAACCTGGATAATTTGGAAAACCTCTGCCATACAAAAACCTAAACGGTGCACAAAGGATGCACTTTTATCAGTACAGCAGCATTTCCCCCTTCATCCAAATGTAAAAACTTTTTTGAGATATTTTGACTTTTCAATTTTCTATCATTTACACTCAGGTCTTTATGCAGAAACTAGGGTTTGGCCAGTGTAAACATTTAAAACAGTTTGATATTAGCCAATCAGCGGACCTGACCAGTACACAGAATTTACCCCTGGTGTCACACAATCAGCAGCCCCTCCCAAGTGGAACATAATGGTGCTGAAAGACGCTATGAATGAGAGGAAATGAGACTACCGTCCATTTGGTGGCAGTGATGCATGTGTTACACTGCAGAAAATGATGGGCCAACTCATCTACCGTGCAACATATTTATTTTTACAGAAACCTGTAAAAACACAGCACAAATACAGGTCAACATGGAGTGCAATGTATCGTCTGCAAACTCTCATCACGTACTGACTCTACTTCTTTTATCATTGTGTCAGCTACTGATACATTCTGTACAGAGCGCCCTCTGCTGGTGAAACCTATTTTGAACTGCATCCTACCGAAATAGACAGCAGTAATCTCAATAGAAAGTGACTTCAACCACACATGCCTCAGCTGGTTTGTCAAATTCAAATAAACAGAAGAAGCATCCAAAATGATGCAGTTTTAGTCTTTTTTAGGACTAAGTCTGATGTGTGTGATATGTCTCAACACCCCCCCCAAAAAATGTAAACCTTCTAGTACACAAACACAAAGTCTGATAAGTGCATCCATTCGCTCCTCCCACCTCCACTGTTGCTATTTTGCTGGCATAGGCATACCTCAGTAAATTGCACATGGCCTGTTAGACACTAGTCGCTCATAGTAATATAGTCACATTGCCAGGGTTGAGTTATTAGTTGTGCGATAGAGCGGGAGATCATCGTTCAATAAAAAAGGAAAAATGCTAAAATGGGCCGCAAGAAAAACTTTGCCGGCCACTAATAACTCAAATACACATAAAATATATATTTATCGCAATTATGTTTTCTGTCATTTAGTTCTTATCATGCTCAAGTGTTTAAATTTGTGTTCAATCATTTGGTTTGAATTAGTAGTTTGATGCTCGATGCTTCAGCTCAGTTACAAATAACGTCACCAGGGTGAGATGGCAAAGGTCTTATCCAGGATATTTTGGCTTAACTTTTGTGTAGTTGGAGAAAGTGTAGACACGTTGTCTACACTTCATACAGTCTATGCCCTAACCTTAGTCAAGTAGTTTTATTGCCTAAGGTTAACCATTTCCTGTGAACACAGAAGTTTATTTTGAAAAGCGACTATGTATGTAAGTGGCACAAAGTCCCTAACATGTGGTTTAGGGTTAGAAAAGGTTGCCTTGTGCGTCGGTATCAGATGGCCGGTATGTGTAGGGATGAGAATGCTTGGCTCAAAAGAGAGCGTATGGAAGCATTTTGGCTTCAGTGAAGCTGAAGGGAAAAGGGACCTGGACAAGAGCCACACTGTATACATGTTGTTCTCGTTGGGTTGTTGCAATGCTGGAAAATATGTTGGCAAACATCTCTTCCATTTTTTTACAACAAGTATTAATAGAATTATTAAAAGTAAGCTGTTTATTTGAATTATTGATGAGTACAAATATGCTTAAAACTAGCAAGTGGTCACACATTAAGAAATATAAATAATGAACAGAAATAAAAACTGATGTATTAATAACCCTATTACGAGCGCATTGTAGCACTCAGAACAGAATCAAATTGTGAGTTGCCTAGAGCTTCCCACCATTCGCAGCCATGTCAAAATAAAATTGTGTATGAAGAGAGTGAAGTTCTGCAGCATCTAACAGCTTCTAACAACTGTTTCAGGAGCCACAAACTGAGGTATGAGATGTATCAGGCTGAAGCAAAAGCACACCCACATTCGGCCGTATTTGGATTCCTCAATTTTTCTACGGAAACTGAAGACATGAATGAGCGAAGGATAGGAAGAAAAAAAATTGACAGGAGAGAATTTAAAATGTGAGGAGAGTGGTGGTCAAGGAAATAGCAGAGCTGAATCACTGGGAGGAATTAATGGTATAAACATACACACACACAAAAGCACACACTCCTGCAGGGAAGCTGTGCAAGCAGGCACACACTAAACGCATTCAACCACACATGCATATTCATTTTTTTCTGTCTCACTCACACACACACACACATACACACACACACTCAACCCCTCTGCGGTCTCTAACAGTGTGTTTTTGCCAAACACCTGTGTAATCGTACAGCTGTGGAGAATGCTGGGAAAGGACCGGGGGAACTGAGCACCGCACAGCTAATACCCTTTGATTCCACCCGGATCACTGAGTGTGTGTTTGTGTGTGTACGAGTGTGTGTGGAAGTATACGAGTGTGTAAAAGTGTGAGTGCTCTTGGAGATTGGAGAGAAAGAGAGAGAGGGAGGGAAAGCAAGAGAGTGGATGAGTGTTGGCTCAAGTTTGTTTTGTGTGTTTTGGTGGTGTGTGTGTTTGTGTGAGTGTGTGTGTATAATCTGTCCCCAGTATCAGCATTCTGGAACATTCCTCCATCCTCCTCCTCCTCCAGCTGAACTCATCGAGCGCCCTCTTCCTAAAAACAGTCAAACCATCCACCACAGAGGAAGAAGCTGCTGTCACTCGTTTTGTTTTAGCAGAAAACTTTCTCTAATAAATATCACAACACGTCTGCTATTGATATAAAAAAATTATAATAATATATATTTTTTATTATGTTATGAATATAATTCTTTTTAGGGATACGATACACCCAATTCACCGACTGCGTTTGAAGAGAAATTAATTCCTTTGTTTTCTCTTTTCGTGATCAAATCTAACATTCATTTTTTTTCAAGTAGTTCGGTAAAGTTAGAGAGATATTCACAGAATCATTGTTCCCAATCAATAAGTCATCAGAGGAACAACATTATCATCTCCTAATAACATGATAGTATATTGCTATAATGAGAAACTATCATTATTTCGTTATAACGAGAAACTATCACTATCTCTAAACAATATGATAGTATCTCGTTATAACGTGATTAGGATTCCATTCTATTTAATGTGTCAATCCCTACTAAGTATGTGGGACATGCATCTCACAAAGACCACGTGCATTGTTTTTACGTATCAAGTCTATTGCCTATTAATATGTTATTATCTACATTCGTTGATCAAGACTCCCGGTCTGTTTGTGTTGCTTTTTTACTACATGACGATTCCCCTCACTTGCTACAGCGGGCGTGGAAATAAAATAAATCCTGAGGGAAAGCTCACAAACAGACCGGGAGCTTTGATTACATATAAAATATATATCATATAAGATACATATAAAGTGGAATATTTGTGTGATTTAAACAGCAGTCTATGTGGGTAGAATGAATGCTGCTCACGTCTCACTCACGTCTTGCTCCCACAACAATAATACATTTGCAACACTCTGTGTTAAAGTAAAAGTAGTAAAAGCACGGAGCTAACGATAGTGTTTGAAAATAGGCACGTGAACGTAGAAGAGGACAGCAGACGAGCAGTCTTATGCAGCCTCGTTCCCCGAACAAAGTAGGTTTATCTCTCAATCGGTCACATACAGACCTTTGTGTAGGACTGACCTCCGGTGATCAGCCAAAAACTGTCTAAATATACAGAGCAGTCTTTGGGGCCATAGCCCCACCTAGTGGAAAAGTCACAGCACACCACTGCTCACAGGGACTTTCTCCAACCAGTTACAACGTGCTATATTGAGAGGACATAAAGGCTTGATGAACGATCGATAAAAACATTGAAAAATATATAAATAATGGGGACATTATATTTCCCTACATGTGGAACAGTAATTCATGTTGATCAAAGGTCTTAGTGTCAGCCATGTCTCCTTCATGGTACTTATGAGTTGGAGTCAAACAGTTTACACAGAAGTTTCAGTATTTGAGCTAGAAATTTCAAACTTCCACATCTGACTGGAATGTGGCTGAGCAGCTCCGCCTGCTCACTCAGGTAAAAGTGACGATTATTAACAGTTAAAGACCTGAGGAGTAACTGAGGTTCTTTTCAGTGGGAGAAGCTCAGCAGGTGTCAAATCTCATGCGTTAAAGCATTTCTCCTGCAGAATTCTGGGTTGGTGTGAGTCTGAGAGTGTGAGGGTGGATGTTTCTAAAAGCCAGTGTGTGTGTGTGTGTGTGTGTTATCCCTGGCCTGGCGTTTTTTGGGGGGGGATAAGGAGGCGGGTGCCAAGCAGATGGTTTACACAGGTGTCTCCAGTATGTATGTTCTGTATGTGTGTGTGTGAGTGAGAGTGAAAAAAGAGAGAAAGAGGGCTTGAGTGAGGCAGCTGGGGTCAAGTTCAGGCCACTTCCTTCTGTTTATAAAGTAAAAGTTGTTCTCTCAGTAAGTACAATTTATCCACTGGTGTTTATGTACATGTTGACTTGTCCTATAAAACTTCCTCTACTACAAAGATGAAGAAATGTGCAAATCACCAAACAGAAGTTGTTAAACTTGGCTGAGGTGGAAAAGTTGGCAAATGGATTAAAGAATAGTTATCACGTTTTTTTTAAGTTTTTTTTACCAACAAGTAATTTTTTTTTAGTTTTGTCCATCAGTTGTCACAGTAATAAATACATTTTATTATCCAAAGTATTTGCAGACATCTGAGAGCAGCTTCATCATCATTCTTAAACTGCATAAAAAAAGACTGAGCCACTGTAATAACTGGTGATTTTCAGCCGAGTATTCATGGTTGCATGTAATAACTTACGTCAATGGTTGCCGTTGGTTAATCAACACAAAGGAGTACGTATTGCAAATTGATTGTGATATTGAAGTGAAATTGAAGGTTTTCACAAGGACACTTGTGTTTTTAACAGCTGCCATCACCACGAGCAGCCACTGTGCATTCAGCTATATTACCAGTTAACATGGTCACTCGTTAAATTGTTGGTCATCGTTTTAACTGAGAAAACTATGGGCAGGAAACACTATTCGATTGGGGAATAAACTTCAACGCCACACTGGTATGCCGTCAATCCCAGCATGAACATCATTAACTGTTTGAAAAGTTAACGATGATCATGTTCACTCTCATTAGTTGCAGAATGATGCGTTCAGTTCACCAAAAATATTACTATGTGCAATAAACTTGTGCATTGAAGACGGGTTATCACTGATTAGCTAAATGTGTTCTTTTTCATATATTTGGGAAATTTTACCTTCCCTGCCCCTCCCATCCTTCCTATGTGCTGTATACACTCTGAGAAAAAAACCTAAAAATGATCTCAAACAAAAATAAAGGTTGATTATTTTTACCTTCTCTTGATTTATTAACCACAAATGTAGGTTGCCGTGTTCGACTCCAACTTCTGCTGACTGGACGTGGACAACTCACAGCAACCATGTGGGAGCACATTTGAATATTACTATTGTGCTTAAATGCAATGTTGAGGCAAGTGTGTGTGTGTGTTGAGAGGTTTAAAAGGAAGGCAGAGGTGCCGAGTCAGCAACAGAAAGGAGAGAGAGGGTAAAGTTGAGATATTCTGGGAGAAAGAGAGAGAGAGCAAGGAGAGAGAGAGGAGAAAGCAAGGGAAAGAATGACCTACTGCAAGAGAGATAGAGAGAAGGAAAGGGCAGGAAGAGTAAAAATTGAGAAAAGAATCGAGAAGGTTGAGAAAAGATTGGGGAGCGGCCTAAACGTGGGATTTGTTGGTTTCTACCAAACTCAAAAACCCTCTCTCTCTCTCTCTCTCTCACACACACACACACACAATTATCCAACATCAATAGTGGCACACACTTATCGTTGCAGTAGCAAGGCATCCTTGCGGCAAACATTAGAAAGTGTGGCATTTTGCTGCATGCTTTGAATGGGAAAAAGTAGAGCCATCTGGTGGACAAATGAAAAAATTTAAAATTGAAAGCTAGTAGTCCAAAATGAAATCGTAACATAAAGTGATGCATTAGTTTATATCAAGATAAATGTGGGATCAAAAATGGCATTTTCAATGGTTTTCAATTGGACATTTTTTGTCATTAGGAACTAATGTGTCGGTTTCTGTACGGCATAGCCATTATAGGAACGTAGGGCATGACTCACCTGTCAAATCTGACAGGTGAGTCACGCACCTGGCATTTCCTTTGGATGCGCCATGCTGTTAGGACTCACTTATACGCTCAACTTGACTTAACCCTAGGAACTGAAGCACACCTTTGACTTCTTCCAGAACGTACTAATTAACCTGGACGGCAACATTTTTTGGTCCCCAAGGTCTAGGCACTAAAAATGTAAATACTTCAGTGAGTATGGTTGTGCAGGGTAAACAAATGACTTGATTGGCTAAACTGAGTGAAGCTATTGTGGTAATAACTGGAGTCGCAGCGCACGTTGTCTATAGCCATGACTGCCAAAAATGCTCCATGAAAATAATCTATTCTCATGAATTTATCAGAAATTGGTCACGGGTCTGGACAGAACCATCACTCAGTCTGGGTCCAGACTGAAGTCCGCCATTTGGTGATACCTGCCATTAACAATGCACATCAGTCTGTGTCAGTCCAGCAGCTGACATTTATTACAACTGAGACAAATAGACATAACATGTATAGCATTTTTTTAAAGTTTACAGCTACAAGTTTCTCTGGACATGGATATGACGTAAGAAAATCGATTCCGGGGAGCAAAATCTATTTTTAAAATCACCCCATAAAAAATCGCACATTATACATTAATCAATTTTTTCCCCCATCCCTAATGGAGAGGTATTAATATTAGAACACATTAACTTCTTTACATTTAGTAGCAGTTCTATCCCAAACAGAAAAGAGGTGTGTGTGTGGCAGTTCTTATTGGAAATGACGTTCCGCTGGTGTCCGTGCCGGATAACGGTGGTGTGTTAAATTTTTACCAGATAACAACAAACATTTAATCGCTGAGGCTAGAAGCCTGTTTTAAGAATTTTACAGTTGTGGGGTTTATTTCTTTTTTAATAATGCTTTAAGGATAGATGATTTCACATGCTTTGGTTTGTCACTATTTAACAAACAGACACCACAGACTTTTATCCACTTCAGGGATCAATACAACCGCCCATAACAATTCTAAGACTCAGACTCGGACTTCACGCTGACTCAAAGTTGCGTACACCAGCTGAGTCCGGACGCGAGTTATGATCGTACCCTCCGCTCACATCCAAATAGATAAATGCAGAGTTGTTGGCCACATGAAGTCACACAAGAACACAAACTAACCGAATGAGGTGGCAGTTACGCTGGAACAGCAAAGTAAAAGTTATGTTTTTGTCAATGGAGTCTGGTGACAGAGCATAGCTCCTCCCAACTGGGAACATATAAACCGCCATCAGTAAAACACACTGGCTATGGATAGAACATCATCATCCAGAAACCTACATCAGGGCATGTAGGGAAGAACATTTCAGAAGGGCTTGGGAAAATAGCATTTGGATGCTAAAACACACCAAAATGTGACTATTTTATAAGGAACACATGCTAAGCTACACAATTATATAAAACCCTTTTTTACTAAATAAAGCAATTACAGCCAAAAATGTGACTGCAGTCAACTAAATCAACTGACAATCAATCTAACTGACAGGAAACCAGCTGACAGTCAAGACTTATTGAGCAGTCGGCTGACACTACAGTGCATAAAAGTCAACAGACACAGCTAATTTCAAACCACATAGAGTTTGATACATCGTATCATTATCGTATTGTACCAATCTATCAGTGGAAGAGTCAGTCAGTCTGAGGGGCAGAGTACCAGCTGCATGTGGTGGGGCACCAGTCTGCAGAAAGTTTTCTAGCATGGAGTGCAAAGCATGTGGCGCTGTATCGCATCTTCTCTTTTAAACCCCTAGAATTTGGTATAAATTAGTTTTATGATCTTCTACTTAAAAATAAATGTATTAATTTTTCGTGAAAACCAATACAGAAGAATTTAGCCTTCATAATATTGTTATCCAAGCAAATGATATGCAGGAAAAAATAATGCATTACACACAGCTGTGTTGTGTAATGTGTGAGTACAGTTTAATTTGGTT
>CAFUXE010001246.1:204207-214285 GCA_903364295.1 Serranus cabrilla | reverse complement strand
TTTTTTTTTTTTTACATATTTAGCAAATAACAAGAAAATAAGCTGGGAGGAGAGGAGAAGTTAACTGACAAATTAACACAGGGACAAAGAGTTAAAGAAGAAAATATTTTTCAGTTCAGATGGACTGCAAAGCTAAAAGTCTTGAGCATCAGACAAGAGATGAGTACTGGACAAAACATCCTCACTTTCAAAGAAAAGTATTACTTTCAAAAATGTCCTGACTTTCAAGGTCTTTACAAATCTAGAAAAACACAAGCTGTGTGCTGAAGAATATCCAACATGAACATTCCCAAGAATTCCCAACACGGCAGAGCTCAGGTAATATCCTCATCTTGTTTGATTAGTTATGCTTTCCAATAATTGTCTTTGTTTCCCCGAATGATCCTGACTGTTCTGAAATGTCTCTGCTTTCAAAAAAGTCCTCACTTTTCAGAATGTGTTCACTTTTTAAAACTGTTGTCACTTGCCAAACATACTCAACATCCCATAATTCCAACATTCCCAAACAGATCCTATTCATATTAAAATGTTCCCCTCTTTTAAAAAATGTTTTAACTTTCTCAAAATGTCACCAATCTCCCCAAAAAATATTTTTCTCACTCACAAGATGTGAACTTGAAACTGGTCTAAACACACACAGAAATGCAAGAGAACAAACCCCACAGATTATAGCCTACACACACACACACACATGTACAGTATATGAATGTGTGCGTGTGTAGCTAGGATTTTTTTTGGTCCAGGTCAGACACTGTGTGTGTGTGTGTGTGTGTGTGTGTGTGTGTGTGTGTTGTGCTTGGTCCTATTTATGGGACAAAAGCCTTCAGTGACCCAATAAGGGAAAGAGAAATCAGAGCGTTTTATTGTGAAACTGCTTTATCAAACCCTGTTTAAAAGAGAGAGAAAGAGAAAACAGCCCTGACATCATTTTTCAGAAAATTACCCACATTCATTTTACTCTTATCTGATGCATAAAAGGCAAGCCATGTTTTATAATGAAATAGTATTCTAATATGAGCAAACAATGTTTTGATGTTGTGATTTTGTGCATATGATTCTGTGGATAATCCCACCCAGCCTACCCCACCCGCTGTCCTACAAGCTGGACGCCAGGTGGCTTTTAAGAGGTTAAATATATTTTCTTTGTGCAGTTTATCACAACTACACCAGTTCAAACGACATTCATGTCAATACCACTAAACTGACTATGATGTTAATGTCCAGCGCAACCTGGGGGATGGGGAATAGAATAGGCCATAGCCTATATATGTTGTATGAAACTAGCTTAAGCAAACAAAACCAAAAAACCCATTAACTTTTAAAACAAAAGACCCAGAAGAGGAAAAATGCTAACGCATTTCTGGGCTCAAAGACTCACTCCTCAAAGAAAGCTATACTTCTGGTCATCCATTGAAACTGTTCACCCTATACACATGATATGCACAGGAGTGTTTCCAAAAATAGCATCCCTACCAGTTACAGGAGAGCGGTACATCATTTTTCATAAAGGTAGGGTTTGCTGTTGTTTAATTTAGTCTTCAATACCACTTATCTAGTTTAAAACAACGAACTTCCTGGTTAGGCATTCCAGAAATGATCAATCTTTTCAGAAATTTGCATGTAAATGACGGAAAAGAGGGAGCAACACGGACGACAACTGGAATGATGCAGTCTCCACAGGACGATGGGAGTTAGTGACAAGCACTGCAGTTCAGAGGGGAAGTGGACATTGCAAAAAAGGAGGAAAATGACACTGGTTCCAGTATGAGCATTGGGTGTTTGTAATTAATCTACCTTGTGTACTAAATCATCATACATGAATGAATACATTGTTTGCTTGTTTATCCATAAGATTTATACATTTTCCATAAATGCCCTCTTTCCAAAAACTTCCAAAAATGGAAAGTTTCTTTCACATAAATGTGCTTTTGTTAAGGATCCTGGGGAATTGAGCTCAAGGCCTTATTTTGTCTAGAGAAAAAGAGTCTGCAGTCCTGTTGAGCTGGGCTAAGGCTGCATTTCCATTACAAATCCAGCTCAAGGTGCACAAATCGGCAAAGTCCATCTGTTGAATCCCTTTGGTCTGTCCATCACTAAATATTCTATGAACTGAAATGTTCCCACTCACCAAAAATGTCTTTTTCCCAAATGTCCTCACTTACCAACTTATCAAACAAATGTGATCACTCCCCCAAAAGTCTCCACTTTCCAACCTGAAAAAGCAATCCGGATTTAAAATGTTTGTAATGTGATTCTGGCTAAAGAGGAAAAACTAAATGTTTCTGAGCACAATGGTACATTTTGGACAAACAGACTCTTGACCCCCTTCTTTATTGAAAGTGTGACCTGGCTTAGAAGCCTCTGTGTTTGATTCAGCAGACGTTACATTGGAGACTCTCTCAGTCTTTGGCATCGTAACACAGCAGGCTCTCTGGCTGCAGAATGATTTAACATAATGTAGTTCACCAGCCAGGCTTTGTAAATCACTGCCTTAAGCAACACCTCCACACACACATGTACAGGTACCTACCAGCAGCCCCCTTTTTAAATGTCCTCTTTTTTAACATATTTTGCTGGTTTGAACGTTTGGACTTTCAGCCTTGTTTTAATTAGTGATTTCCTTCGAGAAGAGCTTAAATGAATCATTAGTCAGAAATCCATCAGCGGCGCCAGTTTTTTACTGAAATAAAAACCCCAGGGGTGAACCAACCTGGCATTACCTATACAGTCATTTTATTCTAGTTTTCTCCCTTTTTTCCTGCCTCTTTTTCACTTAACACAACTCCCTTGACTGAACGCGAGACAGGCCCTAATTGGTGGAATATTAGAAACCATTATTCCTAATTAAACATCACAGAACACACTGTCAGAGTTGGACTGGCGGAGTGATTCAAGACGTGCTGAACTTCTGGCTTCGTAACAAAGTCTATTAGTGGAGACGGACGAGGGACGCTTCAAATTGGCAAGCAGAAGAACAGGCACAACAAAACCCTGCCAGGGTTTCACTAAAACAGGTGTGACTGTGTGTGTATGTATATGCATGTGTGACTTCACTGACAAAACACACACATACACACGCTTTCTGTCTACATTCCTGTCTGTCTTTGATTAGCAACCAAATCAGTTGAGATTAAGTCTAGAAACATGTTAGAAATGTATATTCATACACTGTATTACAGTAACACTATATATTTATGTTATAACAATAAATCAAATGACAACGTGTAAAGTGTTCCCTCGAGAGTTATTACCAGCCCCGCAGCTCTACAGAGCTTGTTAGCTTCTTTTAGGGCACTGAGCGTTATTTACAGTGCTGCTGGTTCAGTATCAGCGTTCTCATCTGCCAGCAGCAGCAGGCAGCTGTGTTCAGCAAACAAATGTCAAATAAGCAACTACAGTAGTCGGTGAAGAAATCTATAATCTTAATCTATAAAAATGTTTTCAGCCCTGAGTGATTTGGAAATTAAGTTTACAGTTTATAGCACCAGTGTAGCTGTTTACAGACTCACATTATCTGTATCTTTTCAACAATTTATGTCTCTGTATTCAACACATGATCAGAAGTGGGCGTGGTTTAAACAGGAAGTTGGAACAGGAAATTGGGTAAATGTTGTATCTCCTAACCTCATATTCATTGTAAATACATTTTCTGGGTGGCTTTAAGCATCAAATTGATTTGATATTGCCATATAATGAATTGTGATCTATTTTTCCACATCTCGATACTGCACCTTTAATTAACCTTTTTACCTATTTTTTATGAACTATCTGAACTCCACCCCCACCCACCTCCTTAAACTGGGGGACACTAAATATCCAAAAAGTGAATAAATATTTTGTAAATTGAAAGATTCTATTTTCATTGGAAGTAGAACCTATTTACAGTAAATGTATATAAAAAAAAATCCTTCAGTTGAAGGGGTTAATCCTAAATTACAATGATGATTGTGCGTTCATGTATTTATATGTTCATTTAAATGGGGAATAGCAGATTGCTCAGGTTTTGTCTCACCACTTCTGCACAATGAAATGTAACTAATTCCATTTACTCAAGTACAGTACTTAAGTAAAATTTTGAAGTACTTGTACTTTACTTGAGTATTTCCATTTTATGCAACTTTATACTTCTATTTATACTCCACTACATTTACCTGCCAGCTTTAGTTACTTTACAGGTCAGGTTTAACATAAAAACATGATCCATTTTTTTAATTAAACCACATAACATGACATTAAATAGCTAAAATTAGCTATATCTTGAGAAATTCTAAAATGCTGCTGACATAAATGCATCAATAATAATAACCCAGTAATATATATAACAATCTGCATATGGACTACTTTTACTTTGGGTACATTTTGATGGTGATACTTTTACTTTAGTAAGTTTTGAATGCAGGACTTTGACTAGTGGAGTCATTTCACTGTGCTATTAGTTCTTTTACTTACATTACTGATCTGAAATCTTTTCCACCACTGGCCGAGTACTAGTGACGTCGACCCACAATCTGCAGGGAAATCAGAGAGTTAAGTTATTTAATAAATAAATAATCACAAACAACACATAAATAAATATCTGTTTGTGTTCCATTATTTGGGCTTTCCTGAATAACATACCTGAATTCAGGAACATCCTTAATGGGCCCTCGTTTGGGATACACACAGTGGTGTTACAGACTGTTGGACACTTTGGTGGTGTAATAACCAAGTTGATGTTGTCCCGGTGTTGATGATGTTGAAACTCTCCTTCTGCTTTAGTGTCCCCACGTCTCTCAGTCCCAGCGTGACGCCTTCTTGATGATTTCAGGTTTGGGTTTATTGGTGCTTTACGACCTCAGACCTGCTGTCATACACATTAAACACAGACACACACATCGCAGGCAACGCCACACACTCAACGCTATACACTTACATGTTAATCCGACAAACACACGCACAACCACAAACACACAAAAATGCTGTCTTCATTGTCATTCTGCACCAAAGCCCTTTTCTACCCTTTAATGGCACGCAGACACACACTGGCTGCTGATGAAGAATGCTTTGTGGGAACATTTAATTCAGAAAACACATCAGAATTAATGACAGCCTTATTGCAAAAGCGATATCAAACATGTCTATTGGAACCAAACAAATATCAGGTAAGTGATAAGCAAAGAGAGTTTTCTACTGCAGGTTATAACTGATGTCAGTGCAAAAGTGTGAAGAAGCGTGTTGACACTAGAGATGTAAAATACTTCCTGTCACGTCAAACCCAACACTATATCATCCTCTAACTGTCAATCTGACACAGCACCTTCCTCAACCACCTTTTCCCTTCCACCAGTCATTTATTAATAGATCCATGCCAATTAACGCTAATGAGCATTAGCACTAACAAGCATCTATACTGACAAGTTGGGTAAAAAAATGCTGTGAATCTGTGTAAGAGAGGCTGTTGGTTTCTTCTCAGCACTGAAGGCAGAAGTGGAGAAAAGAGTGTAAATATGTCATCGTGGTTTGAGGTGCAGGGTGAATTGTAGTTGTGGGAAGACTCATTGTTTTATTGCTGGGCTGCAGGGTAGCATAAGTAAGACATTATAGAACACTGAAGGACCAGTTCCTGTGGTTCACTGCTGTAAACCTGTCACAGAACTCTAATTACTCATGCCTCTTTACCCAAAATCTACAGTCAAGTCCCGTGACTTGGATTCCAGTCAGATTCAAGTCCCAAATTTGATGGCTTTTGACTCATATTGACTTTAACAACAATGACTTGTGACTTCACTTGAAAATACTTGATACCTTCCCCGAGCCATGCTATATGCTATGAGAGTGCAATAAGAAATACTTTGTATGATTTTGGTGAGTTGCTTGTTTTGACAAATAGATTCATGTTTTTGTAAATGTGAAGAGTGCTTGTTTAGGATTTCAAACTCAAACTTAGGGACTTGGGAATTGACTTTGGATTTGGATCAGTTGGCCCCAATGGTCGCGATGAAGTTGGGACACAAGGGAAACCCGGCTGTAAGAGAGGGGGAGGGATCTATAGCTGATTCGTTCAGGATGACTACAGCATCAGAGATGGTGTGTCGGTCAGGACACAAGAAGGGGGAAACTGTCTCTTCGATGCAGTGGTGCTTTATTGTGACACTCACTTGTACACACGCACACAGTTCTGAAATAGTAAACAATAACAAACAATATTATTTCTGTCTTTCTTACAGGTGTTCACATGAACAGTAAACACAAATTTATACAACATAATCTCCTGTGTATTCAACCAGATTTATCCATAAATGCACAGAATGCTTATATATTAACATAAAGAGGAGGCACATAAGAACACTGCCCTCTGCTGGCTAAGAGAGGGGAAAAAACCACAAGCGCCCGCAAACGGCGCACATGTTGGCTCTCAACGAGCAATTAAGGACCAGAACAATGAAATCTTTCAGAAACACGTAACTGCTGGACATTAATAACTTAAAGGCTGCAGAATATCACATTGTGATCTTAAAACAACTTAAGGATAACCGAAATGGCTGTGAGAAATACACACATTACTGCCGTCAACAGGTTAACGAGGCAATAAAAGTACTACAGTATGAACGGTACTCACGTTTCGTCATTCACTTATGCTCGGAGTGTCAACATAAAGCACACCTCCAAAAACGCAGGTAATCTCTCAGGTGCATAAACTCTCAACAGGTGAAGGAAAAAAGGGTCCGGTAACTTGGCTGAAGGCTATCGTATTTCTCTCTAGCTTCTTCGCGCTGTAATGCCGTCACTTCCCTTGGCAGGAAGAAGGGGCGCTATACTCTCCCTTCAAAGTAAAAGCCTTTGATACACCAGCGCTTATTGTGGTTTCACTTTTGGTCGCACTTATGGAGGACCAGGTGAAGTAGGCGACTGAGACGGGCATCACGCAAATCGGCGTGCACGAGGAGTTGGACATTACGAGCGCCGTCGGCACGGAATCCTGGCTGAACATACGTCACATCTTACGCTGCTCCGATTGGTTGTCGATCTATCCAATAAATTAGCATGCACTTCTAATGTTACATTTATGTATGTTGTATTTTACTGGAGAGCTGAGACTGGATTCAGTAAGCCCGATCATGTGTGATGATGTTAGTCCCTATAGTAGCATCTCATTGTGATGAGAGCTTTATTTTTAAACTTGACCTCACTGTATAGAATTACCTGTTGTGACCTCTAGGATAATCACAGTCTAATAGAACTTTAAAACCATAAACTAAAGACCTATCATTCAGAGGATGTATGGCTTTCCAAGGTATATTGACAATATAGGGTTTTTTGTCCTGCCGTTTACAAAACAGAAGTGCTTATCATCCAAAGGCTAAAAAATACCACATCACAGTGTGGTTTGTTTTCTATGGTTTATTGCTTCTACTTTGCTCCCAACATACAGAAGGCATCATTACTCTGGCCACTTTGCCACTTGAACTTAATCATGTCATTATTAGGTTCTTCTGAAACAGTTTTACGAGGACAGTCTTAAAGAATGCAGTTATGTTTATTACTCAACCTACTGCATGTTTTTTGTTGTTTAACCTAATACACATGAGTTTTACAATGCTTATGTACAACAACAACAAAAAACAAACCAATATAATGTTCAACAAAAAGTTTTAAAAAACCTTTTTTAAAATAGAAACTCACAGAATAACATTGTCGGATTGACAGTCAACGTGATGTACAAGATGCAACAATGTAATATTAGTCTGAGTTAGCGTTGGCGGTCAACCAATGGCATGCTAGAAGTATAATGTTATAGCACTAAGCTGGCTACTCCATCAGAAGGGTGCTCCACTAGAGTTTGCTCTCCCATTACTTCCTATAACTCACACATCAGTGTGAAAACTGTTGATGTCAGTGCTGTCAAACTTATGATCATTTACTAATGACAATGTGCTTGAATGTTACTTATATGGGCAGAATATCAAGTATGTGTCTGGAATGCACACAGACACACACAGACACACACACACACACACACACACACACAGACAAACATAGATACACTCTGCCAGCCATTCAACAGGTGCAGGTTTGTGGTGGAAATGGCGGAGGCGGTTGTGTGGGAATCTTAATTTCCTCTTTTTTGTAAAAATGTACTGCTAAGAGCCAGCCTGCTTGATGTCAGGGTCTCTCTCTCTCTCTCTCTCTCTCTCTCTCTCTCCCTCTCTCTTACAACACACACTTAAACTCCACTAACACTTTTTGCTCACACATTCTAAACACGAGCCTCTCATATGGATCTGGCATTTCTCTATCACTTATAAACACACATAGCATAAACCGAAATTACCTGCTCTCTCTCTCTCTCACTCTCTTGCGCACACACACACATATACACACAAACTGACTGACCACTCTTGTGCCAAAAATCCAATTACCCAGTCTGCTTTTTAAACAGAACGTGCTGCATTAGCGTCAGGCTGTTTGTTTAAACAGGACTAATAGTTGAAAGGTTAATTACTGATGCAGCAGTAAGCAGTCTGTTGTAATCACCAGCTATTACCTCACAATGTAACTGCAACACGCAGAACCAGGAGTAAATATAAGTTAAATACGTATATTTCAGAAATAATGACTGATGTTTTTTGTAGAACACGCTATATTAATGCAATAACTGTAGCAGTGCAGAGGTTTCATAGGTGGAGGTAGAGGTGTCAATGGAAAGGTATGAGTAAGAGGCGGAAACACAGACACACAGACACACACCTCTGCCCAAAACAGTACTTCACTCCCACTCTGTGGGGTGAAGTAATAATCTCACTCTCAGCTTTTCCCTTAACCTGATTCTTTCTGTCTGTCTTCCCTTCACCCACTCCCTTATTTTATCCCCCCATCTCTCTCCACACACTTGCCCGGACTGTAACATATGTGAATTTCTCATTTGTGTTTCTCACGGCCAAGAAAACATATTTTAGTCGCATGAAGATTCCACATCACACCACCTATTGATTTCCGCTTGGCAATGACTTGTTTGTGCACTTGTCTATGTGCATGTGTGCGCTGTGCTAAGGCATATGTTTTAACACGGGAAATGGTGAAAATGTGTGCAACTCTCAGCATGGTTACTACACTGTTACAGTACACACACACACGCAAACACAGCAGGGTGTCCATTGTCTTTGTGGAATACTTTGTTTTTCCTTCAAAAACTGAAAACAGTTTGAGTAGTTCTGATTCAATATATTTTGATAGTTTTCATTCTAATTATTATATAGATTCAATAGAATGGTAATGCTGAGGTGTCCTTGAAGGAGTTGAATTGATATACCTACTTGTTATTTTATGACTCTTTTATTCATTTTTAGAGAGCTGCATTGACTGGCACCAGCTGACATCTGAGCTGATCTCCTCATCTCAACATTTTTGTGAATATTGCTCTTTTGCTGCTTAAAATGGCCGTAGCGGTTAGCAGTTAGCAGATGTAGGAGCCAACATGAAGTCATCCATGATCTCAAAACAACA
The DNA here is from genome assembly GCA_903364295.1 of Serranus cabrilla. Taxonomy (NCBI): domain Eukaryota; kingdom Metazoa; phylum Chordata; class Actinopteri; order Perciformes; family Serranidae; genus Serranus; species Serranus cabrilla. The sequence goes on along the minus strand of CAFUXE010001246.1, from coordinate 204,802 downwards.
TATTTGAATCACTGAACAACAGAAGAATGAGAAATGGAAAGAGGATAACTTATTATACTAGGATTTCTGAATCCCATCTGCTCCCAATTCATTTGATTTGATCTTATTTTGTTAGTTACATTTGTTTATCCATTTAGAGTTATTTTAATTATTCAAATATATTTTATTTGTCTGTAAAGTACTTTGGTCAACATTTGTTATTTTCAAATGTGGGTCATAATTAAACTGACTGTTGTATAGTAAGAAGTTGCAGTAAAACTAATCTAACTGAAGATTTTAAAAGAGGAGTGAGAGGGATTATAGAGGAAGAGACTGAGAGTGAGGGAGCGAGAGGAAGAGGGCAAGGAAGTGACAGAATTGGGCGAAGGAGGAATGAGAGAGAGATTAATAGATTAGAGTGAGAGAGAGGAAGAGGGTAAAAAAGAGTGAGCGAGAATTAAGGGATAGGAGAGGAGGATAGAGAGAGAGAGAGAGGACAGAATGAGAGAGAGATTAATAGACGACAGAGGTAGTTCAGAGAGGAATGCTGACAAGTCTCTTTCAAGTGTTGGAGACCAACACACACACACACACACACACATACACTCAGGTCCCA
>CAFUXE010001246.1:115128-185086 GCA_903364295.1 Serranus cabrilla | reverse complement strand
GTGTGTGTGTGTGTGTGTGTGTGTGTGTTGCTGACAGCTGCAGATCATTAGTGTAGCAGGTAGATACACACACACCAACCACTTTACGCAGGCATACACACACATTGCAGACAGACACACAGCTGCACCTGGCCTACTGCGTACAGCGTGTGTGTAAGAATGAGTATGCAGAGCTGAGGATGACAGAGATAAATAAACATTTTAAAAAAAAAAGATTTCAAATGTGCTTATTTTTAGTCTAGGCAAACACACACACATGCATGTTCAGATACAGGCTGTAACCTCTGTGTAGTTAAGAGACCCAAAACAGGGCGAGATTAATGTTGCTTCCCGCCACCAGAGACTCCTGTACATAGACTACCCCGCCATGTGCAGAAAACACACACACAACCTTTATCTGCTGACGTCTACATTTCCATTGTGGAATTTATGCTAAATATGCATATCTTAATTGCATTATCTGAAATAATTAGCCAGTGTATTTTTCTTTCCCCCTCGTCCGTCCTCGAGCTGAGCAAACAGCGCCGCGCTGCAGGGGGCGGGGCCCCGCCCGCCGACACCACTTGGACCAAATTAATCCAGTCCCCGTTTGCTAATTATTATCAGTTCTGCTGTGCGGTTACACAAACTGAGAGCCAGGGGCGGATAGAAAGGAGTTATCCTTCCTTTTCCTCCATCCTACTTCCTATGTCAAAAAGCAAAAGAATGAAAGTGAAACAAAAAGTAGTTACAAGCATGACACAATGATAAAAACTTCTGTGTCGTCATCATCAGCAGTGTGAAGGGTAAACTGAAGAAAAATGAAAGAATAAGGAGGGAAATGTTGGATGAAGGTGAGAGTAGGAAACCAAGGACTGATGTTAGTCCTCTGAATTATATATATTTTAAATGTTTGTCTCCCTTTAAATGTGTGATCTTGACTATACTTACTTGTATCTGTGCAAAGTTTGTCACTAGAGAGGTGTTTTTCTATCAGTCTGTGCACTTCTCTGCAACCTGAAACCACCAGCAGAGAGTGGACTAGTGCAGAGGGTAAACAGTGTACATTGTAGCATATATTATTGTATGTTTCATAAGGATCAACGCTGTGTCAGCCACTGCCAGTTACAAGTTAACAAGCTAGAAAACCATGTAAACAAGCTAAAAGATGTTAACTACACTTCAGTGTTGTAGTTGTGTCATCAATTCTCGAGTCCGAGTCAACCTCAAGTCCCCATTGTTGGAGTCTGAGTCACCAAAGAAGAACTTGAGTCGAGTCTGAGTCATCAGTACCTAAGTTCAAGTCAGAGTCCTCATTAAGTCACAAGTCCATGAGGACATTCTGAAAACTGTAAGCTACTCACCATCATGGTCTCGTCTGCACTACTTAAGGGCATGTGTAGCTTTCTATCAGTAACATTATTTAGCCTATAAAACTGCACATGGTCTCTAATGACATGATATCCTCCCTTACTGCCACCTAACCCAACATCTTTGTCCCGTGGTTCAGTCACATTTGAGGCTAATATCAACTGAGGTTAACTTGCTTAGCTGTCACTTACTTTTCCGTCCAGAAAATAAAGTCTGAGAACTGCTACACTTACACTGTGACATTTCTACAAGTCACTGATTTTGGCACAAAAAAAAATCTGATCCAAGTCTGGAGGCTCAGATACTAAAAAAAATACTTAAAATAAACAAATCAGAAAATTTAATTATTGCATATTCTCTTAAATTTTGTTAAACCAAGAAATGATCACAACCACATTCCTCTTTGCTACATTTGGACCTTTAGTGGATTTAGCTTATTTTCTGCCTCTGTGGAACTAGGAAATGGCCTAAATTATCACACTCAATGACAATTAATCACATACACAGCTAATGAATATTTCTTTACCTTTGGACTTTTGGTTTAATGTGGGACATGAGCAGCGGTCGCCTGGATGAAAGTTTGTGTTAGTTTGGTCCATTCATCCACTAAGGCTGAAGTTGAAGCATTAAATGACTAGTTGTAGTGCAAGAGAATGAAGTAGAAGCGGCTTTTGTAAGACAATGAAAGGGTCAGTGACATTTTGAGTTGAAGTTGAAGTAGCCCATCAGAAAGGAATGTCATGACATGGAAAAATGGAAAGATGCTTGTTACGTCCCCTCTTTAAAAATGAGGATGGCAACAACAACCAAAGAAACGAAGGAGTCAGAGTCTTGTGAAAAGTAATTTGTAGTTTATTTTACAGTGCTCCAATGAAAAAACATTCAACAAGTTTCACAAACTGGGTGGGAGGAATGGGACAAGGTGGTGGTGCCAAATAATCGAAAGTAAGAAAACAAAACGAGGCCTAACTAACTCCTGACTATTACAAAACAAAATCAAGAAACCAAGGCCTAACTAGCTTCTCTAAAAACTGATGTGCAATAACTACAAGTGTGGCACCAACCAACAAACCTAATGTGTCTAACAGAAATTCACCTACGTGTTGCAATGTAGGGTACCCAACTTACCTAACGTCCCAACCTCCTCACCACAAGTGTTGAACATAAAGTCAAAGTTCTTCACCCAAAGAACACAAGTCTCACAGACAGAGATCAACAAAGGAATGATGGCAGCCACTGGTGAGCCTCACTGTGGGCCCTTATAAACTGCCACACACCACCTCTGATTGGCCGGCTCAGCAGGTGGACAATCAGCTCCACAGGTGGATCCAATCAGGTCGTTTACCTGGAAGAAACAGAAAGGAGTGGGAGGAGAGGCAGAACCATTATTATTATTATTATTATTATTATTATTATTATTATTATTATTATAAGTGTATTCATATAGCAAGCTACAAAGATAAAACTCAAAGTTTGAAAGAGATATATTGTAACTGTGGATGTCCTTTTTTATAGTATTATGAGTATATGTGCTGTCCCTTATATGAACCTTAAACCGCAGTGAATTATGGGGAAAATCATCCATTGACGTCCTCTGAAGTGATCATTCTGTGAATGTTAAGTGATCGCCCAGACAAACTCTGCACTCATCGCTGCTCTGATTACAGTGCTGTTTGTGCCTTTAGATGGTATGATTTGAATGGACCTCCCGTCAGAACCTACAAGCTGATGTAGGTCAGATCCACTGTTCTGCGCTGAATGATTATTGGCTGTTTGGCTGCCATGACAACCAACCATCCCCCAAACCAAGAGGCCCGGGAACAATGTTCCTGTTTTAGAGATGCAGACCAACGCTCCAGCATCCGATCACAAGTTAATGGCTGTTTTACATGGTCACCAGCACCCTCGTTTAAGGTGTTTCGGCCTCACCAGGCCACCTACTGCTCAGACTTCATCCTGAGCAGTCCACCTTAACAACACTCTGCCTGGCACTCAAACAAGCTTTGTTTACTGACAGGATTTGGCAGTCAGCCATTTTGTTTTTGCACATTTACATAAACACCAAATGGTGCCTGTTTCCTGTGTGTTTGTGTGTGTGTGTGCGTGCGTGCGGGCGTGCGTGCGTGCGTGCGTGTGTGCGTGTGTGTGTGTGTGTGCGTGCGTGCAGGGGCCCCAGCGAGTCCCCTCCCTCATTGCTGCAGATGAAAATCGGAGGCAGTTTGAGTTCCATTAAAGTGCAGCGGCTGCCTGGACGCCGTTTTCCTGCAAAAGCCGATGAACTTGACACAAATGCTCACGAGCTGCAAGTTCATCTCTCCGTACCTTAATTTAGTTGATTGCTAAATTATGCAATGACCCAGCCAAAGACATCGAGGGGGGGTGGGGTGGAGGGGGTGTAGGGGGGTGTTTAGCTGCCAGTGATTTTTCCAGAATTGCCCTGTTTTTAGAAATACTTCCTGCTCGCCGTCACCCCGGGCTAAACATGTGTGCCAGGCAGCACAGCAGAAAATAAATGAAGAAGTTTCTCTCTCTCCCCTCCCCTCCAGTGGACTGTAATATAACCCTCATACATCAGGTGGACAGGGATACATACCATCAACTTAAATGTTCAGTATTATTAATTTTTCCACTTTAACCAGCTTATACACCAACATATAAGTGAACGTATTGTGTACTGCATTAAATGTGTTACATTAAAACAGGTTCAAGCTGCTTTTAACTGGTTGAAGATTAACTATTTATTCTCTGTTACTCCAGACTGCATATGAAGTGTTTCTCTAAGAATACTGTTTCCATTGTGGTTAATGTAGATTTACTGTTTTTCAGTCAGTTATTTAACTGTTATTCCACTTTTTAATCAAGCTTTAGTCAGTACCAATTCCACATGAATACACTTGTTCATTTTGACTTATTTTCTTACTCTTTTTATGGCACATTATTTACTTAATATTATCTGTAACCTCATTGGCATTGGCATTTTGGTCCAGATCAGCCTTCCATAACTAATCATACACCAAATATCTTAGCACTCCCCTGAACATGTCGATATACCAACTGTACCACTTCCTTAAAACACTATATGTAAAATATGATTGTAAGGGTAGCAAAGCAAGCCGTTAGGCATGTGTTTTATCTGTACAGGAGAAATATATGGATGACAAACACAACCCCTGGAAAAGGGGTTCTAACAAAGCTTGGGAAAAAGGTGTTTACCTATAGAAGTGGGGACCTTCAGGTGGACAAATATAACATGCCGGTTTCTCCCCATAAACTTACTGGAAGGGTTGTCAGACATTAGGCCATGCCCTACTTTGTAGTGTTAATGAAAGTGTAAAAAAAAAATACTGTATCTGCGCAGTGATTTGGATCTACTCCAAAAATACAATGGGTCCCTTCTTGACTCATGTTTAAATATTCCACAAAGTTTCATTAAAATGGTGTCAGTCCTTCTGACTTTTGTGGTGGTTTGTGTTGGAGGACTTGTTGTGCTTGAATGGAAGATACAGTTTCAGGGTTGTACAATGTGAAATGTATTGAGTGCACAAATATATTTACAGTTTATTGTATTTTGTCCTTCATATATTCTTGTCTCTCCACTCACTGTGGTAACTATTAACTAGTGATGCCCTAATAAAGCTTTGTGAATCTTTAGTTGTATTTTTGGACCCACACTAGATGGCACTCTTGGTTTAAAGGAAAAGGCTCCATTAGGCTTCCTTTGCTGTCTCTGCTAATAATTAAAATTGTATTTATTGTATAGAAACTATGGTTTCTACTTCTTGCTGGATCATATCACTAAACAGAACATTGATAATGGGCGACACAGCACAAAGTTACATTAAAAGACTGTGTATGATTTATTAATGTATTTATTTTTAATATTTGAACCTGGAATTATGTTATATAAAAGATGAGGTAAAGAACATTATTAGCACCACACTGGCCTCTACACCTGTTATTTCCAACCTGTTACATAAAGAACACACTACTTCCTGCACTGGCACCAGATGCTGGCATTTAATGTAAATCATGATATGCAGCTTAATAGTTAATTACTTGATTGTGTTTATTGGCTACATTTAGCCATTGTGCTGTGTACTTTGGTTTTTATTCACAGTGAAGTGTTCTCAATTTGGATTCCTCATTGAAAAATGTATTCATATTTATGCATAGCTTCCAAACACACTGTGACTTCTTGTTCTCAGTTGTTAGATTTGATCATTTTTAGATCTTGGTTAAATTATAGCTGAATACAGTCGTGTTGTGTTGACGTTTATTTTCTGTCTGTGTTATTTCTGTTTGGAGGTGAGATGTTTTTTATAAGCCTCTTGGGTTGTTGTGTTTTTATTCCACCGTCATAATTCATCTACTCCCCCTTCTCTCTGTTTATTCACAAGTATGTGTGACTGCATGTTTGTGAGTGTTTGCGTGAACTGTGAGGTGATTTATGTTTCTTTCTTCTTTTTTTTATTTCACAGGTACATCAGTAGGGACGGCTAATAAATAGGCAAAGATTCCATTATCGCTGGTTTTAGACAAACCACACTCACATCAGATCAACCCACAATTTGTTTTTCCCTTTATTCCCTCCTCGCATCCTTCCGTCTTTGCTTCCTCAGATTAAAAATCTCTTCCTCACTTCCTTCCTTCCTTCCCTCCTTCCTCCTTTCCTTCCTTCCTCCCTCTGTTTCCGCTCTGATGAAGACTCCCATCTCTTCAGGCTGTAATTAAGCAGCTCTGCCTCTGTCTCTGCGTTCAGTCATGGGTAGCTCATTGTGCACATGGATTCCTCTGCAACGCTTAATTGGCTAAACATTGTTTAGCCCACTTATACAGTTTATTCTTCTCAACTTTTATTCTTTTTATTCTTATCATTATTACTACACCATCCTGCCCCCTATTTCACTCTTCACACTATTTCTGTGTCACTCGGATTCTTTTGTGTCTTCAATCTCTACTGCTTTACCACTTTCTCTATGTGTATTTTGACTTATTTTTTCCCTGGCCCTCTCTCTCAGTTACTCTCCGTCCTACTCTCATCTGGCTGTGCTCCAGATCCAGCAGGGTTTTAGCCTGTGGTCCTAATTGTCAGGACGAGGGTAGATCCTGTATGAGACGGCCATATGGTGCCTGGCTACAGGGCTGAACCCCCCAGGCATTTTAAGGTGAATATTTGTGAAACAGCCACACGACAAAAACAATATTATATATATAGGCCTATATACATATAAGGATGACAATGTGTATTTAAAATGGCTAGATCTTTAGCAATATGTTTTCTTGAGAAGGTTGTTTTCCAATTAGTTCCTAAATGACATATGACCGTTGGAAAGCACCAGCAACAGGCACTCATTGTGAATCACTTGCAGTTGACATTAAAGCTAATCTCTTCTATGTTTAAATGCAGGCAAAGCCAATTAGCTTCTCAACTCACAGACTGAAAGTCTGTTATTTTCAGGTAATAAGATCAGACTTGTGTGTCCAGACGTCATCAACTTGTGTGCTTGGGGTGCCGTGCTAACTGTGTTGGCGTCATTAACTAAGTTGCTATGCTGGGAATGTCACTTTCCAGTGCGGAAAAAAGCTAACAGCCACTAAATGAATAACACACAGTGACAACTTTTTTTGGCTCATTTTCTGTAACCAGTGTAGTGTTAAATCATGGTGGAATTAGCAAGCAAGCTAACTAGCCAGCCAGCCCCTACTTAGCTAGTTTACTATACTAATCCACCATGCGTTCATGCTGCACTGCATACAGATTCCAACAGCAGTACTGGGTCTGACGTTCTCTCCACATCACTCTCTACCATTAGGATACTACTATGGACACAAGCTAAGTGTTAAATAGCTAACCGGCAGGTGTAGTTCACTCTTCTCCTGGTGATATAGTGTGCCAGCTGTGGGGAGTGAGGTAACAAACTGCCGGGTGCGTTAGGTCACCAATTACAAATTTTTCGTCTGATAACAAGTAAAATCATTAACAGAGTCCGTAAACACTGTGTGGAGGCAACCTGATCTCACACAATTACATAAAATGACCACAACTTCTTAACACAGAATTCTGTGCTGGTGGCACGTAATTTTCACACACGTGCTACCAGCACGGAATTCAGCATTAAGAAGTGCTGTGTTTTAAAATAGCACCCAGGTCATTATACATACACGTACTGTTCAAGATTGTAAAAAAGGCTGCAGTTTTGGTGAATTCAGGCTACAAAACCACTGAAAACTTCCTGGTAAGATGTTATAAAAGACAGTTTAAACAGTAAATAAATGTACGTAAATGCTGGAAATGAAGCAGGTACAAGGGTGAAGTGAGCCACGGAAACAACACAAGTCATGTAAAAAGGACATGAACCCTGTGTTCCTGAGTGACATCCGCCAGTTATACTCTGCATCGCCGTCATGGCACTTGGCTTGAGGTATTCAAAGCGCCAATAAAATAAAAAAAAAAATTAAAAAGGCGAGGTCATTTTGCTATTCAATTTTATTTTTAGTATAGTTACTACATGAAACTGCTCACAATAGGAATAAAGAAGTGACCTTTAAAAAGTGCACTTATTATTTAATATTAAGTTCTTGTTTTTACATGTGATTTTTTAACAGATTGGTGCTAAAGAAAAAAGCAGACACAAAGTTTAACAGATTAAGTTTGTTCTGTATAACTTTTTCAAAGGTTTGTTTGGAAAATAAAATCTGTGAATGTGTATGTTTTACCTGTGGTTAATGTATGCACGTGATCTGCTCCATATGTTAACGGTCAGCAGTTCAGCACTGCTAATATTCAAACACACACACACAGACACACACACACACAAACTACCCCACATGTCTCCCTGTGTGTGTGAGAATGTATAGTCCACAGGTAGGGTGTGTGTGTGTGTGTGTGTGTGTGTGTGNNNAACACCACCACCATAACCACCACCACCAAGACTATATGTAAACATACACACACATGCAAACTGGTGGTGTGACACACAAACGTTGGAGTGTAACAGATGTAGTGTGGGCCTGAGACACATGCTCGCCCTCCTCCATCTCAGGTGGTGAGAGAGCAGAGGATGTCACAGAGAGACAGAAAGAGAGTGAAAAACCCAGAAAACATCCATCACTTTCTGCTAAGGTGTACCTAATAAATTGGCAGTGTGGTCTTCTGCTGCTGTAGCCCATCTGCTTGAGGGTGGTTATTTGAGTTACCGCTGAACCAGTCTGGCCATTCTCCTCTGACCTCTGACCTCATCAACAAGGCATCAAGACTCACTGAATATTTTTCTCTTTTTCAGACCATTCTCTGTAAACTCTAAAGAAAATCCCAGTAGTTGGGAAATACCATTTGAATCACCTTTCTTCCCCATTCTGATGCTCGCTTCAAATTCAGCAGGAAAGCTACGGATACGATGGCTTTCCGAGACTTCAGTCATCTCTGTTGAACAGAAATTAAAGCACTACTTGTAGTATTTTAAGGTTCCCATTATCTGGCATCTGCAGTTTCTCCCTGTGAACAGTGACTTCGTCCAGATGTCCCAGTTTCTCTAGTTTTCGTGCACTTGGTTATTCGGAATCCCCCTGCTATTGCCCCTGAGCAAGCACTGGTCCCAGAACTGTAGGTGGTGCAAAGGTGCTAAATGGTCCATGCTGCTCTTACGTTTTTAGAGTTATCCTGAATTTCCCTGTGCATCAACGGTTCTTGTTTTGTAGTTGTAGGATCAGTATTTGTCTTTTGTTTTGTAGACAGGTCTGATGGCGATAAATGTGTAATGTTTTAAATGAACGGAGAATTCAGCCATTCATTTTATGGCTTACGTCCTATTTGTTTATCAAAGAATTGTGTTATTTTCTGCCTTTTTTAAAGTACATTTAGTCTATAATGTAGCTGTGTCTTGTGAGTGCATTTATTCCTCCATGCCAAATGCTTACATATCCTGTTCATTTTTACATTTATCTGTGGCTTTATGTTTGTGTATAAATGTGTTTGTGTGTGTGTATGTGGGGGGGGTCAGTGGATCAGAGTGGCAGGTGCAGGGATCGTGGCGACGCCCCCGGGCCGACCACAGGGCTCGAACGCTCGCTGCGGCGATTAATCACCCGGCAAAATGCTTCTGACGTGCCGAAGAGGGAAAGAGAGGAGCTTCATGTCTCTGCATCCTTCAATGATCACATGTGTGTGTGTGTGTGTGTGTGTGAGAGAGAGAGAGAGAGAGAGAGGGAGAGAAAGAGAAGATGGGGATGACACACACACACACAGCACTGCATATCTGGGAAAGATGTATTACTGTACCCTGATTTACTCAAAGTCTTCACACATGGAGAAGAAAATAGGTTGTTTGTCACTTTGTTTCCATGTTTCATCTGCTGAAGTGCCAACACAATGTTTATAGTTTGAGTAGGAAATTCTGGTTTAATTCATAAAGGATACAATGTCATTAGTTTTATTAGTAATAATGACTTTCCCTTGACCAAGTAATTAACTGTGATCTTGGAACACATAACATCACTAAAGTTTGACAGATCAACAACCATGAACAGACGAGTTTATGTGAAAGAATGTTAACAGTAAATAAAGTTTAGGTCTTCTAGACACCAAACTACAGAATAGGAAATCACATTAAACAATTAATTAAAATTGATGATGGCATTAGCTGAAAAATGAATACAATGCTCATTTCCAGGTTCAAGGCACGAACCAAAATGCCTCTGAATAGAACAACCAATCAGAGAAATGAAACGTAACCCCCAGCCAATCAAAGAATAAAGCCTGTGTGCAAGTTGGGGCAGCTCCTGGTCTGTTTTCAAGGAAAGACATAGCAGCCAGGTGACAAACTTTCTCAAATCACACGGAAACAGTTTGTAGTACAATATGTTTCTGAAAACATTTGAGGCTTTGTCTAGTTTGACAGCCCACTGATGGGCCCGGCGAGGCTCAGGCCTTCTGGAAATCAGTCGGAATGGAAGAGCGACCAGACTCCATCCTGCAAACAGGCTCTGTGCATTTCTCCATAGATTGAGCGTTTTGATACTGTCACAGTATTTATATAGCACCTACACCTGCTTTATCATTTTAAAAAAAAAGAGGCAATTAAATAAACACACAAATATCCTTTTGTAGTTTAACTTATTCTTAAACTAAAGACAAAATCAAATCAAATAATACATTTAATATAATAATAAAAATGTATTATATTAATCATCACTTGTATTACATTTTTCCTTTAGATTAATCACTTTAAATGTGGTTGATCTGGGCAGTTGGCTACTACTGTGACTTATGATACTCCCAAAGCCAGCAGAAGGTGGCGTGTATCAAAACCCTGATGCATTATGGTTCACTGGTGGAGTACACCGCTATCAGTGCTGAGAGGACGACGGTTATATCAGCACAACAGGTGGCAAGCTTTTATACACACCTGAATAAATATGCAAATAACCATTGCCTGCTGTGTTCTGCACAACATTGCAATGCACCATGTTGTGTCCCCACCCCACCTGCCACCACCTGAAGATATGACGGGGATGGTTTCATGGGACCTGACCACAGACTTAGCATTGATACCGGAAAGCACCTCATTTAACTTTTTTAACATGACATACTCTATGTCTATACTCAAGCCAATAAAATGCCTTGATGGCATGGCTTTATTTAATAAAGGGCTTAAGATTTTCTTATTGTTTTCAATGTTTCCTGTATTTCTTTGGGAGTGTCAATTTGTGGAAAAAGTATATGGCATGTGCTTTAAGGGATAGTTGTGATTGTTTGAAGTAGGGTTGTATGAGGTACTGATGCAGATCAGCTGTTTCAGGAAGAATACAGTTGAGTTCTGAGTTTTTTAAGTTTTTTCCTCCTGCTGTACGATGTTTTTCTTTCTTTTCCTCTATTTGACTTCCACGTTACCTGTCAAATGTCAATGGCTTGTTGTGTTATCGGTTTGCACACCGCACCGCACCGCAGTGTTTAAGCACACAAAGAAAGAAACATTATTGCATCAAATCAACCCAAAATGAATAGCCAAATTAAACCAATTAATATTTTTCAAAACAAACAAAACAACTTTTCCGATGAACAAACAGATATTGGCAGAATGGACCTGTTAATAGGGATCTGTTCTGAATAAATCATCTTTTAAATCTTAAAAGTATATATTATTTGCGTTTTGCAGTGAAGGCACATTTGTTTTAATGTTGAAACTGGAGCTATCTGGTTATATTGCCATGTTTGGACTTGAACATGTTCATATATTGTTCTTTTCGGTGTGATTTCCTGCTTCATTAGATGCTTTTGACGGAGCGACAAAAGAGAGACAGAGACAGTAGAAATATTGCTGTAACCTAATAAAGGACAAATAATATGCAAAGATTTATGGTTCTCATCAAAAATGATATTTCTGTCGAAAACCTATTTAGGTGACAGAATAATACCAATACAGATTCAGTTAGCAGCATCTGTTTTGTCTGCATTAAAGGTTGTTTCTTCTCCGTCAGTCTCTGTGTGTGAATCTTAATGTGTGAGTTATTGTTTGTGTCTAGTTGTGCCAAATACAAGGTTATTGAATGCTTATTGTGTGACTCTGTGGATGGACATTTCAGGTGATCAATCCAAGATTTGGCCCAATTTAAACATCAACTATAGGATGGATTGGGTACGTACATTGTACTAATGACCAATTGATGATCCCCTGACATTTTCTGTAGTGCCACCATTTGTTTGTGACATGTCTTAAATGTCCCATATTGTAAAAAGTAACATTTCCATGTCCTTTTGATCAAGTGGCAGTCTAGGTGCTATTTAAATACTATAAAAGTATCAAAAAACGAAAAGAAATATGCACAGTCTCTATTCAAAACTACCTTTAAATGAGCCATCCAGATATATAGGTAGATATATATATAGGTAAGAGTGATGTGAAAGTGCTGTTACAGTCATTCCTGGACTGTTTTGGGAGAGGGGCTTAAAAGAGGCCGGTGCTAAAATGGCAACCCAGTTGCCAGGATAAATATTGGCACCATATGTTTCTACAAATGTTTGTAAGTATTCCACAGATAACTTCCAACAATAGGAGACAAAACCACTGCTTCCGGACAAAACTCCCAGCGACGGGAGGCGAACACCGCTCTCCTGCTTTAAGGTCACAATTTTGACGGTTCCATCCTGCTCCTCTCCCACCTGCCAGTATCCAGTTGTTTCACTGGATATTTTCTCTTTTTCAGACCATTCTCTGTAAACTCTAGAGAAAATCCCAGTAGATCAGCAGTTTGTGAAATACTCAGACCAACAACCATTCAAAGTCTCTTAAATCACCTTTCTTCCTCATTCTGATGCTTTGAACTTCAGCAGCTCGTCTTCATGTCTAAACGCATTGAGTTGCTGCCATGTGATTGGCTGATTAGATATATATGATAATGAGCAGTTGAACAGGAGTACCTAATAAAGTGGCTGGTGAGATTAGTCTCTTACAGTGTCTATCTACTGTTTAGTGCTGGGCAGGAAGTAGACAGTGGGTTTTAGGAGCTTGTTTGCTGCCTGTTGTTGCTCCAAATTCTGAAACTGCGTGATAATTCTCTGCAGGTTCCTCGGAGCCACACCTTTCATTTGATCCATTGTTAATGTAAGATATTAACAAGAGCAGCTTTAAATACAAAAATAATTAAAAATCGACCAATTTCTTTCTGTGTCAGCTGCAACAAACAAAACCTGAAAAGTGACAGAGAGATTGTGACAGAAAGAGACAAGCCAAAAAAAAAGAGGGACAATCCTGTATGGTTACTGTGTGGCATTTTGAACAAAAGAAAGCGAGAGGAGAGAGAGGGATTGTCTGTCCTAGAGGGACAAGGAAGAGACGGAGAATAGTTTTATTATTTGTTATTTTTTTATTGTTTGGGTCTCAGCTGGCAGAGTACAATGTCTTCTGTGTGAGTGCGTGTACATGTGTGTGTGAGAGATATTTGCACACACACACACACAAACACCTATACGAGTACTAAGTGAAACTGCCCTCCAGGGTTAAAATTTACATAACGATCCTGTATCAGTTTGATTTATCGGTTCAAATCCACACCTCCTCGCTTTTTCTGTATTTGTTTTTTTAATCCCCTGGGTAAAGCAGTTTACTGATCCGCTGTCCCTAATCGGCAGAGCAAGACACTCACACAGCCTGGGTGAGAGTTCGATTCCCTGTGGGGCCACATGTGCTAAAAATGAGCACTAACGTTGTCCACCTAAATAGGATATAATGTTATAAATGTTTAATAATAATAAAGTGGTTGTACTTGAATATAAGCGGAGGAGATTCAGAGTCTAAAGGGAACCCTCGGGGGATAAGGTGCGCTGAGGGAGTTGAAACATTATGAAGAATTAGGTTAAACATAAAGGAGAAAGCATTTTAATGAAAAGTATGCATCTTTAGAGAGCATTTCCCCTGTGTTACAGTAATAATTCTGCATGTATAACCATGGTGTAATGCATACTGTTGTACTCTTCTGTGTCATTCAATCTTTATACGTATACACTTATATTATAATTTTCCTCGACTTTTTAATCAACTAAAAAATCATAATATAGAAGTAAAATTATCAGCCTGAATTTTACCAGCTGCAACGTCCAAGTGATGAACAGATTATTGAATCACTAATTAGAACTGTGATATTACGCCTTTTACTCAACTAAAAGATGTGTACCGTCAGAAACATTTCTATGACATGAAGGATAAGGCTGATATGATTCTAGATGCTCTTGCTGTGATCAAATGATGCGAAAAGATACAATAATGACCAATAATGAGTTTGTTTTTCTATCAATATTTTCAAACTTCCCCGACCGTGGCACTCAAGTAGCGTCATGTAACGACTGAAGAAGTTCCTTTTTAAAACCTTACAGATGTAAAATTATGAGTCAACAGCTGGACACTATTGTTTTTAGCGATTTCTACAAAAAATAATATGAATTGATTCATAATAAGTATTTGCAGCAGGTGAAATGTATACATGGGTCTGAGTGCTTGAGTCAAAATGACGGACAGGTTCCCAGAGAAATTACACACTAGGTAACGTTACATCAGGTTTAATCAGTGCTGCTCTTTGCTGAGCCTGGATTTCGGCTTGCTTGCCTCATTTCTGACACTGAGCGAATAATCCCTGCTGAGACTGTCCAATGCAACAGCGTAAAAATGCTAACTGCTGCACAGCTAACGGTGTATCTTTTCTACTTCTTCGACGCTCCAGTGACTCATTATCGCCTCTTCATGCTCAAGTGATATTATTAGACAGAGTAGACTGGGGCTAGCTGGTTAGCATGCTAATTTCAGTCCCTCTGTGGGCACCCAATCAATATTAAATTTTCTAATTTGCTTGTCAACATGATGCTTCATGTAAATCAGATAGCTTTATAGATGTTTCAAGTAATATTTGATCAAATTAGATTAGCAGTTTCCCCCTGACTCCAGTCTTTGTGCGAAGCTCCGCTAGGACCCATCTCTAAACTGGAAGGTTCCCTTTAATCTGGAGGTAAAATATATCCTTAGTTGGCTGCATAGCCACTGGGGAATGCATGTGTTGACTGAGGTTTTATTCCTGTATACATTCACATTTATATCATTTTGGAGCATGTACTTACGTTACTTGAAGGACTGTGGATGGATGGATGGATGGATGGATGGATTGATGGATGGATGGATGGATGGGGTTGTCAACAGGTATTAGAGGCCAATCAAGCCCTGCAGGAGTTCTTTACAGCTGCACACACACATTATAAATGTGTTATTTAAATTCACACACACACACACACACACACACACACACACACATAAATTAGACCTCTGAGTTTAAGAATGTAAAATCAAAATAAAATTCCCCTTGTATCCTAAAAGACATGGGTGCATATTTAATTTTAAATGTTTTCCCTGAAAGTTTGTTCATTTGATTTTCAACAACGCATGTGTCCCAATTCCATATAACAAAATAATTCTAAAGAGTAAGGATAATATACCTATCATCAAAGTAAGATGGAACTTTTTTTCAAAGTTTTAGGAGACATCATGACGTGGCTGGTACCAATAAATTCCACAGCTGATGCACTCACATACATTCACTGTATGAAAGTGGACAGTAATAAATGATAGGTCCTGACCGATCGTCCTAAGATGGGGCAGATATCAGTTGCAAGTGATACACAATTTATCAGCAGCTGCAATCCTTTCTTTGTGAATTGTTTTCAGGACACCTGTGATGTCATTGGGAAGGAGACATTAGAAAACAATTTCCAGAAACAAGAATGTAAACAACATAATGATAGTGTCTATAATGTTGTTCTTCATAATTGTCATATGTTCTCTTCATGAAATAGATGGCTGTAATAAAAAATACATTAAATGGCAAAATACAGAAAAAAGTGATCAAATTGATTAATACATTGATTCACCACATTTATATAAATAAAAGAACATAAAAACATTCCTATTGCTTGGATTTGGTTCAAATTTAAACAAACAGTGTGTTGATATATTCCATACACCTCAAAGTAATATTAATATAAAGATACAACAATGTTTTGTTTTTAAGTTACTAAACTCCCCATTCACTCTGTATGTAATCTAGTACTATTTGTAAGATAAAAAAAAACTCTATTCCAAATTCTATACCTATAAAATCACAAACACACACACACACACACACACACATGCCCCAGGATTTGTCACCCTATAATGGAAAATTTGATCCTCAGAAAATATACCCTTTTTTGTTTAGATAGAAAACTGTATGTAGGATGTGTCTGAAGACGTCACTCACCCTCTTCTGTCCTCACAGTTGTATGTCCTCTGTCATCTGTCATTTGCTGGTTTTGGACATTGGTGGCTGCTGGCTGGCTGCTTGAGGAGGAGAGAGGAGGGGAACTTGGAAGGGCGACTGGTCGCTTGATCAGGCGCTGTTTCCATGTGGTCCTAGTGCGTGCAGCCTCTCCTCTCCTGTTTTTTTTTTTGTTTTTTTAATATAATATAATGTTAGTGGTCAGTCTGGAAAAAGTGGAGGTTTGTTTAGAATCATATCTCTTTTTTCATGAATTCCTGGGTCTATTAGTTTGGCCATTCATCTAAACCAGGGGTGCCCAATCCTGGTCCTCGAGATTTTGGAAACACAATTCTAAAAGATCCAGTGGGTCACTGCTACATTACTACTTCAACCTCTTCCAACACACCTGATTCAAATGATCAGCTCATCACCAAGCTCTGCAGAAGCCTGGTAACGATCCTGGTCATTGGAATCAGGTGTGTTGGAAGAGGGAAACATCTAAAACATGCAGGATAGGGGCTCTCGAGGACCAGGATTGAGGACCCCTGATCTAAACAAATGATCTACCATTTGTAGAATTATTTTATAAATATGCTAATGGGTAGTGATGTGCCAATGAAACCTTGTGAACCAATTTATTCTCTGAGCCCACTGGATGGTTCTATTGGTGTAAAGAAAAAGACTAAAACAATGTTAATTGCGTGTGCTTCAGCCCTTTGTTGAACAGAGAGCGCCATCTAGTGGGCTCAGAAAATAAAGAAAATGCTTCATGAGGCTTCATGAGACCATCACTTCATGGAATGTTGTATAACATATTTTAGAGCCCAAAAATATACATTTCTTACATTCCATATGTTGAATTATTGTGGCCTATTGCCACAAAGTGCCGACACTCATCAGTAAATCAGCACAGTTGTCTATCAATATTTGTACTTTAAACGTGATCAAATAAACATTTCTAAACCTTATTTATCATCATTCATTCATTCATTTGTTCATCCATTCATTCATCACTTCTACCTCTTGTGTATTCATTCATGTTAATGTTGTTTTTATTAAATATGCATGTTGAGTATATTCGGTGTGGTTGGCTTCAATCAAACATACATTTTAATTTAATACGTTTGATCAGCAGTTTAATGAATTCATCTGTTCGTTCGTTCGTCAGCTTCATACTCTCCCAGTCAACACGATTTAAATCTTTCAGCTGTGATCTGTGCAGGTGTCTGCCATGACTATTAAACTCACCTCAAAGAGAATAACACTCCTCTGAGGTCGCACACATGCACAGAAACCCCCAGTGTCAGCCTGTGATTGGATGGAGTCACTCCATCACACACCACATTAATTTGATCGGCTCTATTGAGACATACAACAAAGAAGAAAAATACTAAATATAAATACATTTGTAGAATTTTGTTTTTTTGTTCACACAGGAGAAATGTATTATTTATCCCAAATGAGATTTTAAACTGTACACAAAGAGAGAGTTGTTGCATCTGTTGCTGCGGGTGTCCGAAGATACAGCCCCAAATGAGAGCAGGGCTGTTAGCATCTTGGGGTAGCTAGCTAATGCACTCGGGCAAGACTAGAAGGTGAAGTATACAGGGGGTGGAGGAAGAGCCATTCCAGGTGTAAAAGTCCCTCCCTTCCTTTTTCCAAAAAATGCAATGCTTGTATATTTGGATAAATTGTAATAGCTTTACCATAGATGTCTATGCATTTTACAATGTTTCTAAAGAACTTGAATGCAGCACAGACGGAGCATATTTAAGCCCTAACCCCACCAAAGGGGGAAACAATCCCTCTCTCTCTTTTGACTTTCTATTGAATGACGGAGCCTCCTCGTCACTTCTGTCTGCTAGCAAACAACAGAATAATGAAAAGGGTTTAAAAAAAAACACCCCGAAATAAGTTTTTACAATCTGACAAAGTAAAAAAAATGAACTTTTAAGTGGATACAATGGTGTTTCAATGACCCCATTTACAGAGAAGAAGACAGCAGAGCAGAAAATAGTGGGAGAACATAACAGTCAAGTCTTATGTAATCAACGTATATTTTTTATGTATATATTTTCATAAAGATGTATTTAAACTGAGCCTGAAAAGATCCCCCTGGACCCCAATACAGAGGGCCCGGGTGAGCCCCCCAATATCCTTAAATAGCAACACCCCTGGTCTGCTGTAAAGAATACATTTACAGAACATCCCTTTAAAGGCTTCAGCTTTGTTGTAAACATGATCATCTCTGGACAAGCCTTTGTGTCACGATGTGATCTTCTGTTTCCAATTAAGTGATCAATCAGTGTATTTATCAGCTTTTTCAATGTTGATTAAATCAGCCATTATTCACAATGAGATGTAATACAAACTGTTAGATCACTAACAAACTAAACCTTTGATGTTTGCATTTTGTTCACATTTTCAAATGCGTTTTATACGGGACTCAATAACTGTGTTTTCCATTAGCATGAGCAAGCCTTTCCTGTTTTCCTGCACGTCTCCCTCTGTGTGTTTCTATAGTAACCTTGGCCAAAATCCAAACAGCCGGTAGGGCCCTCTGAAGGGCACTACACAGGCAAGATGAAAGATTTGTACCAGGCGACTGCAGCTTCCAGGCAACAGATAAATGTGATTTTTAAAGGAGGACATGCTTCCACTGAGCAGAGGAGTGACAGTGAATATCAGGGTGACACTGGCCCGTCCAATGTTTTTATATCAGCTAATAATAGCCTAAATATGGCTTCTATATTAGCCATATTTACTGACATGCTTAACTGCTTCCAATCTGATCAAATCTAAAATAAAAATAAATAAAAAAGGAAATACAGCCATACAGACTGACTGGCAGCAGCACACTAAATGTTGCATATGAAGCCTTGTTGCAAAGCTCTGGTGCAGTGATGACAATGGCACCACAGAAGCAGTTACAGGTCAAGGTTTTTAGCAAAACCATCCTTAGTCAGACTGCAATAACATATTTTAACACCATTCTCCCAATCACCCCAATAGAGTCTGAGGTTTCTGGGAGCAGCATCCAGTGGATGTTAGTGGAAGTGCAGATTACAGGATACAACCACAAACACATTATAAAACACAAAACACATTATATAAATGTAACAGGGTACAAATACAGCGCAACATCATATGGTTAAACAGGATTTAATGTTCAGTTATTTATGTGTTTTAGTTATAATAGGTTTACCTGATGTGTAAAGGGAACTAAGTTCCAGTACAGGTAAAAATGCTGACTGTGAAATTCAACCCATTTTCATTTTATTTCAATTAGAAAACGAACCGTTACAGTAACAGTGACAGTTAAGTTTCTGCATTTAGAAATAGATGACCAGGAGGGACTGCTTTATTACCTCAGGGTTTTTTTTGCCACATGCACTTGCTGTGCTTCAAATTCAAGTTTCTATAGCTGCTAACTTAGGACAGCTACAGTGGCTTTAAAAATAGCAATATGTGGTACTGAATTTGATTCATTTCTGTGATTTTAGACCAGAGAGCAGCTCCATAAATCAACCTTTAGTTAGCGGCTGTAGTTGCTCAATTTCAGCCAGCACAAGACCCAGCTTCAACGCAAATGTGCTCATCAAACTTTTGCTGTTTTTTTTTTGCTGTTTTTGGCCCAACAGGAGCATGAAATCTAGGTGAACTAAATAAGATTATAGCTTTTAAGATGTGACAGAATTAATGCATTGTTAATTAGAATTTATTTTACATTCCTAAAGGAAAATAACCTCTCACCCCTAGCCCAGAACACATGGATTTTAAATATATGTTAAGCATTTAACACCAATTCCATTTATCAACAAAGCTGTCAGCATCTATCAAGCAATGCTAATATTCTTTTGACCCACAGAAATGCTGAGAAAACAAATAAATGGAAAACTGAGGAGGAAGCAGGTAGGGTTATTATTATTATTATCACTCACTGTACGATTCCCAGACACTCAGCTCGGCTGTTGAAGTGACGACCAGCGAAGGAGTTTAAAGCTCTGAGCATCAGTGTTTCTGTTTGTTCCCTGAAAGATTCATAAGCGCCACATCCACATGAATCATTCACTAAGGAAATGATTGTCGTAAACATGAAGTGCCATCCCTGCCACTGCGCGCTGAAAAATTCATGCTTTTTAAGGCATAAATTATGACACTGCACTCTCTCTCTCTGCTGGACGGGGGTGGTGGGGTAATGACTTCTTGTTTAATGACATTGTACTTACTCTGTCACTTTTTCCAAACACCAAGTTCAAACAAATATGAAATCAAACACAATTCATTCAAGTGATTTAGAAAGTGCCACCCAATCAATTACCTTGTGCACCGTTGTGAATATGAACAGCTGTACATGTGCATTTATGATTATACTGTATTTGATAAACAGTAGAAGACAACTTGCCAACACAACCAAAATCGAGCCACTGCAACAACACACGACATAGCAAGCCATCTAATATTACGTATTAGTCCAACTGCAAGAACGCTGTCTCTGCAGACACTGAGCTGCTCTGCTTTGTTGTCTTCTTTTTTCTTTTAAACAGTGTAGCACACTCAATTTTAAGACTACATTTAAATCACTGGAAGCTAAGAGTCTTGTGGATTCAATGAGCCCAATTTTATCGTCACGCATGATCCAGCGACAATTGTTTAGAGTGAACATATCGCTATCTTTGAGCACAGTATCCAGCATGCTAGCTGTTTTAGATCTTTTCTTTATTAATTCATGCCTGTCTGCATTGAATACATTTGTGCTCCTGTGAAGGCCTCTCTTCCATATAGGACATTACAATTTAAATAACAATAATCCATGTTCAGGAGAATGAAACTTCTCAGTTTGATTTTCTCTCTCTGTCACGCACACACGCAAACACACACACACACACATTTCCTCTCTCATTACCATCGTTATCATTGCAGGTCCTTGGTTCCAGTTCTTTATTTTGAAGTGTGTGTCTGTGTTCCTCGCTCTATCTCTTTCCTGCTTTCACTGCCAGGTCCTGATTTTTTCTGGGGAGTGTGTGGTCCTATCTGTGTGAGCACGTTCCCGTCTTTGTGTGTGTTCCTCTCTCTCTCTCCCTCTCTCTCTGTATTCGGCCCTCACCTCGAGGCGAGTCGATCCTCTTACAGTAATACCATTGCCTAATCTCAGAGGCGTATCAGAGGGAGCTCAGAGCGCTCAGCACTAATAGGTTCACACAAATGGGATCTAGTCAAAAACCTCCCAATCCTCCTGCCACTGTAAATATGGAGAGCATTATCTAAGTCCGCCCGGAGGCCTCCGATGTGGAACTGATGCAGATTTGACAGAGAGACTGAGAGATAGCAGCCAAAAAAAAGGTGATTTAACATGCTGTTAGCAGTGTTACAGCAGTAATTTTATTGGTTGCGGGGATGAATCAAATAAAATTTCAACTTTTAAAACCCCGATGGAGCCTCATGTCATTCATGAAAGATTGCTTTAAGGAACAGAAACCATTCAGTGTGAATATGAAAATGTGTAAGGGGCTTCTAAGCTTCTTTTTTTTTACTCCAAATTTGCCTAAAGGCCCAGAAAAAAACTCTTTCAAAAACCAAGCAGCAACCTTTGGGCCTTTAAAGTAAAGATATTGTGGAAGTGTATAGTAGACTATGAGAAACTGACCCTACTTTGTACTTTATCGGTAAACATTTGATTTATGGGTTAATGGTTTCAATCATTACTTTGAAGTCGTTTTCAACACAGAATGATGTTCATTTTGTAAATTATGGTCCTGTCTAGTGTAAAATTGACAACAATGTTTATGGGCATGGCTACCTCGGGTTTGACAAGTTGTCCTCTGGTTCTAAGTCAAATTCACCCACTCAGTCCTTCCCAGGTCCCCCCTCTCGCCCAAATATGGCAGCATCCACACTGCCCATCACTAAAACTAAACAGTATATATTCACGTAGGGTTTTTCTGCATTTGATGTTTTTATTGTGTTTTGTTTATTGCTCTTGTAACTAACAACAGACACAGTTAGAGACCAGAGTGATTCTCTGAATGTGGCCCCATTCTGCCCCCCTGACTTACTGACAATTTGCAGTTGTTAATATTTTAAGGTTATTATGAAATGGTTTTACTGGTTTGGCCCACTTGAGATCAATTTGTGCTGTATGTTGCCCATTTATCAATTCATTAAAAAAAGGTGTTTTACATAGTTTGCATGTCCACATTAACCTCGAACATTTTAAAAATAATACAATAACTATATAGGAAATAGCAGTATTGAAATACGTCCCCCTGTTGGTCTCCAACCCTGTCAATCCTTTCCGTTTAACCCCTCTAATAATTATGGACTTAACCTTATGACATCAGCATTGAGGAACTGACATCACACAAGTATTTTAAAAAATATGCTGCAGGGGCATCCCAGTGGCACACCTGGTTGAACATACCACATACATGGGTTTGAATCTGGCTCGGGGCTCTTTCCCGCATGTCTCTCTCTGTCTCTATCAATAAGGCCGTAAAATGGCCATCAAAATGTATTTTAAAAATGCTGCAAAGAAAATGTATTTTCTGCCCTATATTTAGTTTTTACTATCAAATTGAGATTGTCAGGTTCAACAGTTTAACTCTGTTGTATGAATGAACAATATTAAACAATTGTTTAGCAAAAAATGTTAGCAACGGTGTTGCAAATGTTACAACAAAATGATAGTTACTCTAAAACGGTTTGATGTGTCATTTAGCAACCTTGTTATCTAAAACAATGTTTTGTTCACAACTTGTTACGGCTGCCACAGTGGTCCAAAATACTTTTTTGCAAGGATTTTCCTGAACTTCATCTTTGATTGTTCCTCATTCGGTCCTAAATATCTCATGGAATACAGTAATACTTAATTGATTAGAGTTATCAGCGGCTTTAAGGTCCAAATGCTCATTTGATACGGCATGTTTCAGATAAAATAATTTTCTATCCGCTGAACATTTGTCTCCCTCATGAAAGCAGCTAAAGTAGATTATGCCTGTTTTAACGACTGCTTTAAACAAGCGTTGCGTGCTTTGATTTTGACTGTTTTTTACAGTTTTCAGTTGTCTCTGTGTTGATAATTTGTTGACAATTCAATGATTAAGATGAGAACAGAACAGTGCAAAAAAAGTCACTTTTAAATCCCATCCACTCTATTCGACTTTGATTACTCCCAGAGAAGACTAGTGATTAGTGATCTAAAACATCAAATATGATACAATAAATACAAATCTGGCCCTTCACTGGGAAAAAATATTTAAAAAATGTTTTTTAAAATGTTGAACTGCCCTTAAACTGCACAGTCAGATAAAGATGCAGGTATATCAGAGTGATGGCTGCCATGTGAGCGGCTGTCTCCTGTTCCTGCTGCCGGACTCCACACTGGTTTTACACTGGAGTCACAGACTAATCAGAGCAGAGCTGACAGAGACAGACACAGTCCTGCAGTGACACCCAGAGGCTCCAAACACAGCTACACTACCGTAAACCTAATGTCACACACTGGGAGTGATATTTAACAGGGACAAAGAGAGAACAAGAACACGTTACTCAAGAAAATGTAACATTCAATTAAAGAAAATCTACTCAAGTAAAAGGTAATAATTATTTAAAAATTGACTGATTTTAAAGTGAAACATGGTCAATTAAAATGTACTCTGAGTAAACAATGTATATAATATATATCTATTAAATTAAAGAAGACATTCAAGCAACAAAATACAGTGCATTAGCCTTTCTGTGATTACACATCACAACACAAAGTCCTAATGGCTACACTATAGATATATACACTGCCTGGCCAACAACAACAAAAAAAGTCACCACCTGGATTTAACAAAGCATAAAGGTAGGAGTTGTGCATTGGATAATTACTGCCATGATCAATATGTTTCAGCTGGCAACAAGTTATTAAACCCTTACTGATGATGCAGTGAGAAGCCTCTTATTTCTTAAATAACCTTGTCAGAAGACACATCCTGAGGTCGAGGAAAAGATGTTACTCTGTTACAGAAGGGTCAAATTAATGGCCTCCGAGCAAAGAAAACAACTGAAGAGATTGCTGAAACTACTGAAAAATGGGTTAAAAAAAAACTGTCCAACACTACAGAATAAGCTCACATTTTGTTTTCTTTTTACTCATTATCTCATCAGTCATTGTAGATACATAACTAAATTGAACAAGGTCAAAGTAGTCACAGGGTTGGTTATTATTTTGACATACAGTAACACAAAAGTTATGTGTGATTTGTTTTATGGTGTACAGCATTTTATTTCCTGGATGATTTTAAAGCTGTAAGTGCAGATATTTTCACAACAACCTGTCTGAAAGACTTTCAATTTAATTGTTCTAATGCCTGTATGACTCAAACATTAATAAATAATATCTGTCTAAATCTGTTTTTAATACATCACTGTAACATTTTTTTTCCAATCAGTGTTCATTATTATTGTCACTCAATGTATTTTTGGGACGAGTGGCCTTCACATCAGTCTCCAGTGATTGATTTTAGTGTTGTGTAATTCATTATGTAGTTTTTATTCCTCCAATCTTCATTTTACCTGATGCCACTCACGAAGGCGATGGGATAGTAGTAGTAGGATGAGCTGCTGATGTTTTGTTTTGTTTTAGCTCTTTATTTTTTCAGTCGAATATATACTTCAGTCCATGCTTGTCAGGTCTGAGTGAGAAACAATGTTTATCAATTAAATGCACAAATCCTTTTCTTCTCTTTTGTCAATCAGCTCTGATAGAGTTTCTGAAATAAACACAAGAAAATACTTTCTTCATACTGATCTTTATTGATATATTTTGTTCACATGCACTCAGTAAATCCTAATATAAGACTGGTTCATACTTGTTATCTACCTTTTCACTTCATCCACAAAAGCATTCTGTTAAACCAACATGTCATCACTGTAGTGCAAACTTCAACCGGTAACACAATAAAGATGAATATGATGTAGGTGTTATACATATTGGTTAAATGCGTTATTAAATGTGTAACTAACAATTCTTTGATTAACCCGATAATTACATTTGATGGATATTACATAACACCATACAGTGGTTTCACACATTATACAGAAAATGCTTTCAATAGAGTGAATTGTCACTGTTTTTCAAGAATTTATGTAAAATGAAAATGCTTCTGAAGTCAGCCAAAACGTACTAAAACTTAAAACCCTATCAACAGTGAATCAAAGGTAGAGGACAGAGAAAAAAATATTTTAAATGCAAGAAAAGAATGTCACCCAATCATTTCTGTCTATTTGAGCTCTGCTGTGGAATTATAACCAACAAACAGTCCAGCATAGAGAGGCTGAGTGAATGTGGTCTGGACTCTGTGGAGGAGAGTCATGGTCTCAGAGACACTGTAGAAGGACAGGATACCTGCACTGTGATCCAGGTACACTCCTATTTTAGAGGATCGAGGACCTGGGATAGACTCTCTGATGTTGTTATGTCTGAACTCATGACCAAATTGGAAACAATATACTGCCCAGGACTTGTCATTGTTCCCAAATACACTTTCATGTGCTGCTCTTCTTATTTGTGGGTATGTGACTGCTACTGAAAGAAAACGCCCACTCCACTCCACCTCCCAGTAACATCGTCCAGTCAAACTCTCTCTGCTCAGAACCTGAAAACTGGAGATGTTCTCATGTGAACGTGATTCAGAAGCTTGTAACTGCAGTGACATTTTCATCATTCTTAATACTGAAACATGCATCCCAGTTGCTTTCCTGTTACCATGAGATAATGAGAGCCCTGGGCTTGCTGTGTTTGGATAAAGTGTGATTTGACGCAAATACTGTAAGAATTCCGCTCTGGTTTTAGGCTCCACCTGCGGCTGTAAAACATCCACTTCAGGCTTTGAGGCCTTGGTCAATGTTTCACCTAGGACATCCTGTATTTTAGCTCTGGCCTCTGACACAACTGCTGTTACATGCTCAAAGTATTGCACAGGACGAACATTGATGTTGGATGAGTCTTTAGAGTCAATGAGATTTGACAGTGAGAGTTGGTTCTGCAGAAGCTGGGTGTGGTCCTCTGTGTGTGAGAGTTGTTCCAGCTCAGTGTCTTTCCTTCTCAGCTCAGCGAGCTCCTGCTGCAGCTTCTCCTGAAGCTCTTTGACTCGACTGATTTCAGTTTTCTGCTGAGATCTGATCTGCTGCTTCACATCAGAGCTTCTTTTCTCAATGACATGGATCAGATCTGTGAAGGTCTTCTCACTGTCCTCCACAGCTTTATCAGCTGAGCGGTTGAAAGCCTCCATCTCCTGCTGAAGCAGCTTCACATCTTTCTCTCTCTTCTGGATTCTCTGCTGGATCTTTTGTCGGCTCACCCCGAGCTCTTTCTGTCTCTCAGTCATTTCTGCTGCAGCTGAAACTGTGTCGTGGCCTTTATGCTCATCCATGGAGCAGAGAATACAGATGCACTTTTGATCAGTGCGGCAGAAAATCTTCTTTACCTCATTGTGGCGAGTACAGATGTTCTCCTGAAGCTTCTTGGAGGGGTCGACCAGCTTGTGTTTTTCAAAGGCAGGGGATTCATAGTGAGGCTGGAGGTGCTGCTCACAGTAAGACACCAGACACTGCAGACAGGACTTGAGAGCTTTCAGCTTTCTCCCAGTGCAGAAATCACATCCCACATCTTCAGGTCCAGCATAGCAGTGATCAGCTGGAGCAGCTTGGAGTCCAGTCTTCTTCACTTCCTCCACTAAATCTGCCAACACAGTGTTTTTCACCAGGACAGGCCTCGATCCAAAGGTGTGTCTGCACTGAGGACAGCTGAAAGATTTCTTCTGATCCTCTTCATCCCAGTAGTGCTGAATACAGCTCATACAATAGCTGTGTCCACAGGGAATAGTCACTGGAATCTTCAGTAGATCCAGACAGATTGAACAGCAGGCTTTTTCTTGGTCAATCTGAATCCCTCGCTGTGCCATGTCTGCTCTCACAGTCAGTGAATGTCAGTTTCACTTTCTCAAACAGGAAAGAAGCTGCGAACTGATCCTAACCAAAAGGAATTCAGACTTTTTCTTGTTCACTCACTAATATATATTGAATGAGGCTCGGCGCTCGCAGATCACAGCATGTTGTTTACAGCCATCCGTAAACTTGTAGATCCAATACGGGTTGAGGAAGCAGGAGACATGAACTGAATGGGAGCGGCTGTACTCGAGAGCAGTGAGAGGAAGGAGGGGTTATCGGGCTTTGATACATTTCAGGAAGTGGAGTGGTTAAAGCCAGTCAGTGGCCGTCATTTACGAAACGATGTGGAAAAGTGGATGTACGATCATTTCTGCGTAAGACTCGGCATTTATCAATTTGGACGTGAGCGGAGGGTACGATCAGATCTCACGTCTGGTCTGAAACACCGCAACTGTAAAATTCTCAAACAGGCTTGTGTATGTTATTAGGCTATCCAATATCACGGATGTATAAATTAATTATTCCAACCTCTCCGGGAGTTTGATTTGTCCGCTACTGCTCTGCTCTTGTTATTTGTAACAGTGCACTTTGCTAGAAAGTAAAACACCTTGTTTTTCATTCAGCAATTCACGATTAATCACGTGATTGTGTCAAATGCTTTATTGAGGTCCAGAAATAACCCAACTGCAACTTATGATCTTTGGATCATTGATGTTTTGTGATTTTCTCAATTTATTCTATCAATGCCAATGACATTGAATTGACTCTGTAAGTATTTTTTTTTGTGTGTGTGGGAATTGTGGAAGTGAAATCTTTTTTTCCCTTATGTATTTTACTTAGTTCTCTAATTGGTGCATCAACTTATTAGTGGTATCACAGTTAATTTGTGTTAATAAGCCTTAATTTTTTCCAATGCACACCAGTCATTTCTCCAGAAAGCACAGAAAAGTTTGTTTGCAGACCATGGAAAAGGTCTATGGGGACTCTTAGGATTACTCATCTATGTCAACAGCATAGACATGGAGACCCCATGGAGACAAGCTACCCCAAGCTTGTCCTTGAAAACCACAGGGTGACACCACTCCCATTCTTAAGAAACATCAAAAAGTTCCAGTGCATGGAAATCCGAGGTGTAATTAGCTGTGTGGAGGGGAAAGTAACACCCAATTAGTAATGCAAAAAAAAGTTGCTGGGGAAGATTTGTTGCCTGCATTCATTAAGATGAATCCATGCATCTCTCTCTGCATCCCATAGGTCACCAGGCTTGACGGCTCCACCACCGCCTTGTGTACAGCTACTTTAGGAACTGGAACATGAGTAGTGAGTATGAGTACATGAGTATCTTTTTCAAAGCCTGGCGCCACCATTGTCCACATTCAACCACCAACATAATAACCTTGAGTATTCTTTAAACCAAGAGCACCATCTAATGGGCTAAGAAATAAACAAAAAAAACTATTAATCCATCAATTTGAATTCATTAGTCTTAATATTCTAAAAATTAGCTCACATTATTAACAGAATGTGAAGAAGTGACCGGGTTAACGTTATGTCAAAGACATTCACGACATCTATGGAAATGACCTTGCTAACCCCGTCCTGTCTTGTAATACCACTTGTACCTTGAGAGGTGACAGTGAGTGAGCCAGTGTATCCTCTGTCCTCGATGAGGATGAAGTAGACAGTTAGCTGTACAGCAAGTAGCAGGTTTAGTTTACAGCTGAAACCTTAAGTAATACACAACGTTACACAAGAACTGAGATTCTGCACTAAGAGACTGTAGCAATTGCAACCAGAGCATTTAGTCTGTTCGGAGCAGAGCTTATTCGCTCAGAAGAGCACATGAAAACAAAAACACAGCAAAGAGGTGTCACAGGTAGCGTTGCTATGGAAAGCAGCAGTGAGCCAGAGGAACCAGAATCTAGGCTAGGCTAAGAGCTTGCTATACAGCATCTTTACCCAATTTCCCTTCGGGAGTGAATAAAGTAATCTATCTTTATCACCAACATCTGCTCTCTTGCTCCCAGCTGGACATAATACTGCAGTTTGTTAACCTTGACATAGGCAGCTGCATTATGGTGGTAACAGAGACCAGACTGCATGGAAAGTTCTCCATCCTAGCTTGGTCTTGGAGCAAGCAGATCACATCATCTACTGTGCAGACCCCACAAGAGCAGAATTAAGACCAGTGACCCATTTTGTAAATTGGAAAATTATATTTGTAGGAAATATAATGTATGCAATATTGCCCTGACCTAATCATACGAAATAATCACATTTATACATAAAACGATGAGTCACCACAATAACAAAAAACACTAATTTCAGATTGCTAAATGTGCCCTTGGCTTTTATTAACAACCACATGATAAAATACCGTCATATGACAGAGACCAAACTGTTGCTGGTAACATCATCAGCAGTCCACATATACTGCCTCCATTCATTCAGTAATAAAAAGACATCATCTGCATACAGTAACACTAACATGAAGGTGGTAGAGTAACAGTCAGAACAAGAATGCGTCAGTTTTGGCTTAGCACTTAGCGGATATCCTATATCTGACTATAGGACTGGAAAAGACATTCTTTGGGTTTGTTGTAAACAACCAGTGACACACACACACGCACACGCACTCACAAATCCTTGTTGACTTGAAGAACGTGGTTTTAAAAAAGTGAAGAACTCCGACATAATCATAAGAAGATAAGGGTAGTCATCCTTGTTGTGTTTCTTTCCCCATGAGAATTCACATTCTGCAAACACTGTTGTTGAAGGAAGACGAACTGGAGCTCCTTGCAGGTTCCCTACACTGTGTTTACAGCACCTTAGCTGAATAAAAAGAACAAGAGGTGAGGTTTAGAACAAATTATATTAGAATTCAGGTAGAAAAAGGTATTTAAAAGGCATTACGCTGAAACAGTTTAAATCCATCAATCGTAACTACAATATCCATCTATAAGGACACTTGGGACATTTGATACGGCAAAGGACAGAACATTACTATTTCCAACTTATTTTTTAAATTAAGACACTTTGACCACCTTGCATAGCTTTGCATGATAACAGCCCACCATTATTTATAATAAAACATTAAAAGAGGATACCCTGACATGTTTAGCTCTAGCACATCATGTTTGTCCATTGTTTTATTGTGAAGAGAAACTTTGGATTTGCATCCCAACGGACAGAAGCAAAATTCAATTGTCGATGCAGTCTGATTTCATGTAGATAATGGACAAATTGACTGGAATATATAATTTTACATTTGAATAAAACACCAACATATCAAGTGCTCCGCAAATATCGTGCTAAAACTGTCAATGTCAAAAAACAAAATGAGCATATTAAATAACGTTACAGCTCCACATCCAGTGGAGAGCAGGGACAAAATGACTAAAAATAAAGCTTTTATTTTAAAATCCTGAGTTAAACAACATTGTCAGTCACACAGTCGCTGTATGACCTCAAACCCCGGGAACCGCGGTTATCTCTTCGGTGAGCTTTTTTTCCCTTTGCTTTTAAACAGAGTCTGTGCATAGAGAAGGGGCTGCAGGCAGGGGGGTCACAGAATGGAGCAAACCTTCAGCAGCACGTCATTTAACTTTCTGCTGAACTTTTATGAGCTCTTTTCTGATATCACCCTCTGAGGGGCTTGCATACGAAAAAGAAGATCTCCCTTTAAATCCGTCCAGGCAGTCTGATGTTGACCATTTCAGCAGCGACTCCACAGATAAAAATGAATAAACCAAAAGCTCCTGGAACTTTCCAAAAATATTTACACCCCTCTTGCTACAGTTTTGCTCCGTCTCATGCTCAGCCCCGTCAGATGTTTTCAGCTTCTCTCTGAGGAACCTCCCTGATGCTCTCCTGGCTTCTACCACGTCCTGTTGGGCGGCGCCGAATGCTCCGCCCAGATGCGATGAGGTCAGCGTAGCCCCGGGAATGAGAGAAGGCATAGGCGGAGCGGCGAGATCGCCGACCACGCTGGAAGGCTGGTGGCTTTTTCTTCTCTTCCTCTTCTAGCTCCATCTCGTACTTCTTCCGGTTTCTCTGGATCTGGGGGATGATGGGAAATAAGCAGGTCAAATCAGAGAAACTGTGTGTGTGTGTGTGTGTTTTCGCTCTCAAACACACAAACAACCACAATGATCAATATTCCTCTCAACCTGCTCACCAGAGCTCCAAAAACTGTCAGCAGGGGTGAAGATCGGAGCTACAGTTCTATAATGTGAACTATGTCTTAGAAAAATGATCCCAACCAAAGAAGCTGCTTATCATCCCAAAATCACAGGAGGAAAAATCATTCAGATCACTGGAATTCTTTTCCCACTTGCCTTTCAAGTTTTATACATTTTATACATGTTTAGGTCATTATTGTTCTGATCCCTTGTGTTCAGTGGATAGAAATGTCATAGGTCCAGTCTTAAGAAGCATCTAGATTTTCCTGGTGATTGTTTCGGATGTTAATAATATTCAGGCCTGCCCAGCTGCAGGTTGGTAGCTGAACTCCAAGAGGCCTCACCTTATCTCCTACAGAGGGCCAGATGCTTTTATAGAGGAACTGGATGCAGATGACGGGCAGCAGGCTGATACCCACGGTCAGGATGATGGTTAACCACAGGTAGGGCTGACGCAGAGCATTTGATGCTGCACCTACAAACACAAAACAACAACTTTGATGTGGCATTTAATGCTCCGGCTGCAGACTATCTTTCTTACTGCAGCCACACGCATTATCAGCATTTGGAGAGATGTAAAGCTGAAAGGCCTCCCATGCTAAGTTACAGCTGTAATTATGTATTGTTGCTAAACCCCTCCCTTTGAACAGCGATTGTCCAGGAAACTCTTGGGTTTCTGTGATTCGGATGCAAACTTACAATGAGATAAAAATACGAATAAGTTCTCTGTGCAGTTTCTGTATTCTGGAGAAGAGACTATGCAGACAGAAAAGCTGCTACACTCTATGACTGACCAGTGAAGGTGAACGTTGAGGGGAAGATGACATGGATCCCGGCGCTGTGGATGTCAAACATGATGCCAAAGTAGATGGCTATGCTGCCCAAAACCGCAAAGCAGTTAACGAAGGTCCAGTAGGAGGTATCCAGAGAGATCTGCCGAACAAGAGGGGAAGATGGTAACACAGGTCAGTGGGTTGGTCATATACAAAACATCAGGACATTTATATTTTCTGAATATCCAATCCCCAGGATATTTCCTCAAAATAACTATCATCTGCATGGCTCAGTCATGTAACAAGAATTAAACTGCTATGTGTCTATACACAGCACAGAGGAAATGTTGACAGTGACGGTTGTAAAAATGAATGGACTCCATTTTTTAATATTGGTTACTTGTGAGCAACGTTGTATATGCAGTCTACATCCTTTTTTAATAAATTGGCAAAGAAATTCCACTTGTTTTTCTTATTTCTTTTATGATTTCTGACATTATAACCTTGTGACACGGCACAAAGTTTCCCTTACTTCTTCCATGATTGTACGGTTTCCAGAGAGGTGCAGGACCTACACTGTATGTTGTAAACCATGCAAGTAAAAGATGCAGAAAATGCATTGAAACTGCTTGGTTAAGCTTATATATTTCTATTCATGAACAAGGAAAAAGTTCAAATCTTACAGTCTACAGCACACTTTATTCTACAATCATGGGAAAATCCATTCATCCACCCATCTACTTGTCCATACACATCCATTCAGGTATCACTAACTAAGGACTCCACTGGCTCCACTGACTATCTACTGTAGTTACATTGTTGCATATCATTGCCATTTGACAACATACCTAATTTATTGAAAATATTGCAGAAAGAATATGTGACATTTCTAGATGTGTTTCTTTGAGTATTTTATAATGTTTTAATGCTGCAGATATGTGAATACTGGAGGAAATCTTTGCAGATTGAGGAGCTCCTCTTCAGATGACCCCAAGGTCATGTAGGCATGTCCTCATTTAACAGGTTTAACAGGGCCGCTAAAACTAAACATGGCTAACCTGCAGGTTGACCGTAAAAATGAGTGAGGAGGCGGTGACGACGGCAAAGGACTGGTAGTCAGATGGGGCTTCTCCATCCTGCCCCATGGTCTGTAGGAAGGCTCCGTAGGGGATGAAGAAGATGATGAGTGAAACAAAGATGCCATGGAACAAGCTGATGAAGAAGTTCCTGTAGTTGAACATTGACCCTTGCTGGCCAGGGAGGTAAAGTTTTGGGAATTTTAGGCTCAGTTTGTCGTTAACGTCCTGCAAGGGGAAAGAGCGAGAGGAAAACATTAACAGAGTTCTGAATAAATCCTGTTTTACCCCTAAACTAAACCTAACACATCGACCTGCATCCAAGCTAATATCTTACACATTAACCGGAAATATTTAAACTGAACTAACTACTTTGCAACAGAATAAAAAACTACAATGCTGACATCTTGGGCAGAGCTTTAGGCTGTGGACCATTCTTTGTGTCTACAATAATGTCAGTTTTTACCTGGTCCAGAAGTCCAACTAGGAGAACAGGTAAGCTGCTGTAGCACAGATTGTAGAGCGTGATGAACCAGTCTTCATAGGTGACCTGCAGACAGGGAAAAAATTACCCTCAGCACTTCATGCAAGTTGTGATATACGGCAACTTTTGTTTGGTCATGGTTCGACATGTTACCCTTCATGTCTCACAGCGATGTGACACAAAAACGTCCTGTATGATCACAAAATGTCACAGTGGCCGCCTCAAAAGGCAACAGTATTGTGTAGTTTAATTTAAACATGGTGAACAAAAAAGTGTTTGGTTATGATAATTGGAATATAAATGTTACATGGAGTGATCACACATTGCTTTTAGCTAGCTAATGAAAACATTTAAACAGAAAGCCTTGATGACTAAAAGGGTCCAACAGAGGTGTAATGAATTGGTTAAAATAAAATCTTAAAACGTATCGGCTATTGTCTGACAGTAAGCTATAGAGCTGCACTGAATAATCGATTTCAAATTCGTTTCAAATAAAATGTAAATATTTTCTGATTTCATTACTCTTCTATGACAGCAAACTGAATATTTGAGTTGTAGACAAAACAAGACATTTAGGTTGTCATTTTAAACTTTTTTCAGTTTTCAGACAGTTTACAGACCAAACAACAAACAGTTAATTAGTCAATAATTCATACAATTGTAAGCTGCAGTGCTAGTTAGCTTTTTCAAAAGATTGTTTGTATACATACATAATGTAGGTTTGTGTTCATAGAGATTTACCCAAATGGGATCTGGAGCCCTTCTTATATCTCAAGGTGCAAATCAGACTGTAAATAATGACATGCGCAGAAGAATAACTTTTGGCCCACATATCAATTTTCCAGATATCTATATATATATATAGTGGCTGTTGCTGTGGCTGCAGGGTTCAAAGACTGTACACAAGAAATATAATGCAATAATCTAGACGTCAGGTTACCATGCAATGTAATTAATGCGAATCATAACTGTACTAACTTTGAGGCATTTTGTGTGTTGCCACACCCGCATTATGTACAATAAACTAGATACACCTGATTAGAACAAATGCTGTCGGGCTGCTGACCTGTGAGGAGTATCCGCTGAAGAAGGAGTACCAGAAGTGAACCAGTGTGAAGGCAAAGTTTTTAAAGAAGAAGAACCGCAGGAACTTGCACATTCGGATGTAGGACCAGCGTCCGTGCACCAGCAGGAGGCGCTCCAGGTAACGGAACTGAGCGAAGGCGTAGTCACTGGACATGACGGCCTGCATCCCCTCCTGACCACTGATCCCAACACCGATGTCTGCAGCTGGAGGGAAGAGGGCGGGGAGACAGGTGACAGTAAGTCACTGGAACGTGGTACAAGCAGAAGACGGTTCGTCCTATAACATGAGCACAGTTCAATCATGTCCTTACTCTTGATCATGTTGACGTCATTGGCACCGTCTCCGATGGACAGCGTCACGGCTTTCTTGTACTTCTTTACCAAGCTGACCACGTTTGCCTTCTGCTTCGGTGTGACGCGGCAGCAGATGACCGCCTCGCACTCACAGGCCATGTCCACAAAGTCAACCTGTACAGACATTCCACCAAGTATCACACCGTCCATGCAGTCACTTTATCATAATCTTTAATGTTTCATATATTTAGCTGTACCTGTCTCATCTCCTTTTCCAAATCATCCATTGGCTGTCCGTCCTGTGGGCTGCTGGGAGGCGGTCGCTTTCCCAGGCGACGCAGGCGCAGGCGACGCCGCTTCTTCTTCTTTTCATACAGAATCTCATTCTGAGAAAATAAAATAGAAAGTATCAACACAATCCACCGTGTTAGTGGATGGTGAATTAATTAAGATGAAAAAATTCCCGTAGATGCACTTCCAAATCCTAAAAAAATTCAAATGTATTACTTATCATGATAACCGATATAAATGCTGAATGGGACTCACCAGCCATCCTCCGGTGATGATTAGAGCGTTTTTGCCTGGTGCAGGAAAGAAAGGCTCCGCAGGTTTCTTTTTTCCTCGACGTATAACTGGAGGCTCGTTTCTCCTGTTGGCCTGACGGATCCTCAGCTTCTCACTGAAGACACACGAACAAAATTTCTCAACCGTTTTGCTTAGGAAGGTCCCCAACTGAGTGAAATGACCCAGAAGTGGCAGCCATAACAGCTGCTCTCAGTTCTAGAAAAGGTGCATTTCTTTCTACATGCTAGTCTGGCCTTTCCATATTCCAAACACTTTCAAATAAGCGAGAGCTAGCTGGGAGTACTTGCATGACAGGCAAACTACTTCAGCCAATCAGCATACCATTAGTGACGCTTTTGGTAGTTACTACTTCCAGCTCAAGTTAAGTTTTTGTTTTGTTTCTGTCCAGTTTGAATGGAATGTGTTTTACAATGAGTTGACGTTATTACACTAGTTTATTTTAGTTCACTGAAAGAGCGAAACTGAAATTCAGGGGTTGTATTTTTTTGTTTGGATGCAAGAATATTCCCATGACATTTTATGAGCCGACTACACACGAGTGAGCTTATGTAAGGTAGGCAAGAAGCCACTTGCATGCATTGCACAACCTAGGGAATTTATTGCTATAGTGGACTAAAAATACCAGCAACACTGATTAGACATCCACATAAAAAGTGGTGAATTTTCCCTTTAAAGTTTGATCAACTCACTTGACGTCTTCCCCGTAGTGGAGCTGCATGTCGTCTGTCAAAAGTGAGCAAGAAAAACCGATGTTCTCTGCCGTTTCTGGGGAGAGAATAAAACAT
Source organism: Serranus cabrilla (assembly GCA_903364295.1). Classification (NCBI taxonomy): domain Eukaryota; kingdom Metazoa; phylum Chordata; class Actinopteri; order Perciformes; family Serranidae; genus Serranus; species Serranus cabrilla. The sequence goes on along the minus strand of CAFUXE010001246.1, from coordinate 148,762 downwards.
TTAACATTAAGAGGAAAAAACATGGCACAACGTTTTTAACACGAGAACCACCATTGACACCAAGTTGTTGGCATTCGCAAACAGATCATTTTATAGAAGCTATTCATAAGTGTGACATGACAACTTTTCAAAAAAATAAAATTTCGTCTTTGTTAAATTGTAGATGAAGAGGTGAGTCTCTAAGCAGTTCAGCTGAGAAACATGGCGATTTACAGGACTAATAACACTTCAATGACTCCCTGTTTGTGAATATTTTTGTTTTTATTTATTATTCTTGACGATAAATGTAACCCAGTCAAAACAAGCCAAGTTGTTTGCGGACGATTTTTGTCATTTTATTTTGCAAGTTGCAATGGACATCCTCTCAGATTATCAAATTTTTTTCTTTTAATCCTAATTCCGTCAGAGTTCATTGATTTATTAATAAGTCAATGAACAGTTTGTACCCTAATGTTCTTTTTATCTACTGAGAATGACATTATTCATTGGAGATATTTGGTGTCAGTGCAGTTTTATGTATTTTGTTAAAGAGACGCAGGTTCATTCATGAATCCAAACACATTATATTATTACAGGTAGATTCTAACTAAGACTCCTGTCTGCAGGGGTGATGGTACCTTTCTTATCTCCAGTCAGGACCCAGATCTTGATGTCGGCCTTGGCCAGTTTGGCGATGGTCTCTGGCACTCCATCTTGCAATTTGTCCTCAATGGCGGTCGCCCCCAGCAGCTGAACAGACATTTGGTTACATTTTAACAGATTTTCATCAAAAACGCCACAACAAGACTCAGTGAAGAAGTTTAAGGGTTTCAAAATCTTTTTTAGTTGGATTGTTGAATTGGCTGCTGCCAAAGGGCATGATGACTTATTTTACTGGACTGTTTAAGAAAGTTAAAGGCAAACATGGAGGAAAAAAACAAAGATCAACCAGAGTCCCTTCAAGGTCAATAGAAAAAAGAAATAAGAATCAATAAACTTAAACTCGAGTCTCAATCATGGAAGGTGATTTATTTGTCCCACTGAAGTCAAGTTGTGCTCCACTCACCATCAGGTTGCATTCAATCTGCTCGTAAACGCGGTCAAGAGCCTCATCTCTGTTGACCATGGACACCTGGGCCTCTTTGTGTATCCTGGACCAGGCTTCATACTCTGCTGTGCTGATGTCTTTGTAGCACAAGCACAGCGTCCGCAGGGTGGCGTTGGCAAAAATCTAAAGCACGAAAAACAAAACGTTTTCTTTCACAGAAACAAAGAAAGCGATACATGTATGCTTCATACACGCATGGCATGGTCCCTACATCAGTCTGCTGTGCCAAGGCCAAGGATACAGCAGTCAAGTAAACAATGGAAATGAGCATAAAGTCATGCAAACTCACATCCAAAGCTGTCTGAGTAGTTTCTTTGTGTCTGGAGTTGGGGGAAAGTCGCTCGTAGATGACAGTGTCGGCTCCTTTGCAGTAGAGACGAATCCGCCCATCAGGAAACCTTACTGTGAGAGAGAAGAGACAGTAGGACAGAGGATCACAGGTGGGACAATCGTTGTTTTGAGCCTTTAGCCTGAGCTATGAACTCCTGAGTGTAGACCCAGGTCAAGACCAGTCCTAAACTGTGTTTTCTTAAACCTTTCACTATTGTATGCCTGTTGGTGCACACTGCAAAACACACCTTTCAGTTCTGCTCCGCCAAAGTCATTGGTTCCTGTTGGACTAATCATCAGTAAAGTCCTGTTGACATGTTTTAATATCTTAGGTCTGCAGGTTTTCGAACTTAGTATTTTGAAAATGCTTCCATAAACTTTGGGCAACCTAAGAGGTGAGCAGCATGTGTCACGTGAACAGTTAGTGTATTTCTTCCTTTAGGGGAGCAGCTGTTTCATAGTTTGAGCCAGGTTTAGCAAAGTGGATTCTGATTTTATTTTTTAACAGCTTTGTTGTTTACGGGAAAAGGACAGTATCAGAATGGTATTGCCAGATAATTACAGTTGCTGTATCAGTGTTGTACCTGAAAAATAGGTATCGTGCTATCCCTAGTAGATATCCTACAGTTTGGTCGAAATGGTGTTTTGGGCAGAAGGTATGTTGCTACTTATTTTTTCTGTTATTAAAACTATTGTAGTACCACATGATCAGAAATAACATGTATTTATATGTGCAATAGTACTGTATTTGTGTGTTTGTGCACTCGTACAGATGATAGACATGCGCTTGCGGTCGGAGTTGAAGTCCAGCAGCGCCAACATTTCGTAGGTCGCCTCCCGCTCCATCTCCCTGATGGTGATGGAGTCCTGAGTACGACACAGGAACACGTAGCCGAAGTTCCTGGCTGCCGTCACCAGGGCGCCCTCATCAGGAGATGCTGCCTGGTACACCAGACCACCTGAGAGATAGAAAGTCATGAATACACGAGGAGCTTGTGTCCACTACAAAGCCTGCAGTGTCTTCATTTGGTTCCATGACAATGTCGAAAATACTACTTCATGCAACAACTGTAAGGAAAAGCTCTCTTCAGTGCATGTTGGGGTTGACTGACAGGTACTGTAGCCTGATCGTCAGCCACATATTATTGATCACAGCATAGCTCCACACCCTTTGCCCAAACTGGAGCTTTCGGACTTACCGTCTTCTTGCTCCTCCACCATGACAGTGTGGCAGAGGGAGAGCAGTTTGAAGAACTCATTAGCGTCTTTATCCTTCCCAGATCGCACACAGGCCACCAGGGAATGATCCATGAACTGGAACTTATGGTCAGCCTGCCGGTTCCAGCTCCAGTCCACCGGCTAATGGAAAAACAGGAAAATGGTTTGGAAAACTACAGTAGAAACGGTCACTAATTGTTCAGGTGTGATTATTGGTGTGTGTTTATCAGTTAATTGATCAAAATCAATCTTCATTTTCATAATTTTTTTTGACTTGCTATCAAAAATCATTTATATAAGAATATGTTTTCACTTATACTATGATATACATTTTTATTGTGAAGATTGAGTTTTTTTCTATATATCCATCTATTGCATATGTTTTTATTACTTCTAATTGTATAGTGATTGCTGCTATATAACAAAAACAATTCTTTGTTAATTATTTGCTGCTTGGCTCAATAAACCTGTAAAATACATCTGTTGTGTGTATATAGATTAAATGAAAAAGGTTTTGTACGTATGCTGTATATGTCTGTCATGAATTACAAAAAGGCAATTTGGCAATTGTGAAACACGGCAGATGTGTAATTTTACATAAAATAATGTATTTATCTGTTTTAGTATATTCATTTGTAATTTTGGTCATTATTTGAAAACTGCCGCATTGGACAATGCCAATTTAGGGTCACTTTCTTTTTACTTTCTGTTTAGAATCATACACTGTAATTTGTCTGCCTCACATTTTCCCCCCAAAAATGAAACATTTTATGAATCTGGCACAGCGTATTTTAACATAAACTTCTAAATTCTAGATTTTTTACCCTTCCTCTGTCCAGCACCACTCCCTCAGCTGTGGTGGGTTCACCTGTGGACAGAAGAGCATAAACGTGGATTGACTAAAGTGCACATGTACGAAAATGGGAACAGCAAGTCATGGCTGTTAAAACAAATAAAGAACACATACAGATGGATGATGGTAAAAAAAATAGTAGCAGATGGATTTTTTTTTATCATACTGAAGTTATACATGCTTTTTCATACCTGACCAACATACATTTGCTCCATATTAGGCCTAATTTTTTCCACTCCTTTGTAACTGTATCATGGACTGTGACACACTAAAGCCATTTGCACACTGTTAAATCTGTTACTCAACATTCTGTTTGCTCTGCTCTTATCTAAATCCAACTTCTTCCTGCAGCAGTGAATTAGTTTCCCCAAAGAGAACTTTAAAGGCTCATTTTTCATCTTTCTGATAACACTATGTTATCAACCTGTTCAGGGAGAGACAATACAAGCCCTTTAGTTCCTGCATGCACCCTACTGGCTCCATGTAAGCTATTTAATTTGATGTAAAAATGACATATTCAGGCCCAAGTATTAACATGACAGTTTCCATTGCAATAAATGGGCAGTAGGTGTCACACTCTCCTTTCTTTTTTCTCTTTACCTCCACAATGACCTTTCCCGGGTTTCTTTTCATTTTTCCTCACTTCCTCATTATTTCACTAACCTGAGAGGGTGAATTCCTTCGAGAAAGTCCAGAATTAGAGTTTAAATAGCTCAGAGTATGATACTAATACTGTGGGTTACAGTGTCAGTTTTCACTGAATTACATACCTGCAGTCTTTTTGGCGTAACAAAACCTAAAAAATGTCAGCAATTAAGATCTAATTTTATGTTAGAGTGAAATAAAGCGGAGGGGTACCGTAGGTGCGTCCAGCGATGGTGCACTTCTTGAACGCCATGACGTTCTGTGTGAGAGTTCCCGTCTTGTCTGAGAAGATGTACTCAATCTGGCCGAGCTGCTCGTTCAGGGTGGTGGTTCGAGCCTGCACAGGGCAACAATTGATTTTATGAAAAGTGTGAAATGATGCATATGCAAAGAATCTGATCTGCTGGATGGCTCTGACTTCTGATCAGCGGGTCGGTATATAGCTGCCTATAGCGGTCTACATGTCAGAGTGTTCTTGAAGCCCAAAACGCTGCTACTCCTGATTTGTAGTTGGAGCCTTCCATGAAATAACTCAAGTTCCATTGACCAGGTTAACTGAAACTATCAACTTCACTTATGAAGAGAGTAAGAAACACAAAAGGAGAAAAAATGTCTTGTTCTCTTTTCTTTAAAACGGAATTACTTTTTGTCAAACTGATCCAGGAAAAGGCCGAGGGGCTGCAGGTTTCTGTTCCAACCAAGAAGAAACACACCTGAATCAAATCCTTCTAATCACCTGAACTGTCTGCACTCAGTTGATTAATTAGTTTCACCTGTGCTCCTGCTTGGTTGGAACAAAAACCTGCAGCCACTCGGCCTTTTCCTGGATCAGTTTGACACCTGTGCTGTAGGCTGTGCAGTAAGAGATACAGGAATATAAAGTAATACAATGATTTACAGTGCTGCCTTTTGCCTGTGAGTGGAAAGTACATGCAGTACTTCCTTGTTTTCTAGAATTTCAAAACCTGTTCATTGATAAGTAACAGTAACAAACTGTGGAATATACAGGAGTTTCAGGAAAAGGGTACATAAAAACCTATCATCTGATGTAAAACACCATCTATAATATATGCAATAACTTGTATCACTATATATTTAGAATCATAGGATCATAGACTCAAGGATAGAGTGCAAGAACCAGCCGGTGAGCCACGGCTAGCCAAATCTGTTCGAAATATCTCTCTACAGTGTTACTAGCATTTTCCTGTATCTAAAGACGATGAACATACAGATTTTATGATTTAGAAGATTATAATACAGACCCCTTTTTTTTGCACAAAGTCAGAAAGCTACAAATACTAATAAAAGCAGTAGTAATGTACCTTTGCTGGTGTGTCTTTCTCCGAGAAATACATCTGCAGATCCCAGTTGATGAACTTACTCTGGCCCAGACGAATCACCTCCACACTGAACACAAAGCACACAAACAGGGGCTGATTTTGTGGTAGAGGTGCTCATTAACGACAGTGGGTAAAAAAGCTTTCTTGGAACATCAAACAAATGAACATGTTTCAAGGGTGATACTAATGCTCTTTGTTCATGAGTTGAAGCTACAAAGAACCTTTGGAAATTAAAAGCTTTTCAAAAGTGGTACACTGTAAAGGTGAGATTTCCATGTCTTTTTATTAAAAACAGGTGTGGATACTTAAAAAAAAGTCATCAAAACATTCAATCCACAGAGAAATGCACTCAGAAACCATGGTTCCTGAACATTAAAGCATGTCAACATGTTCTAATAGAAACCGAAAATACAAGTATGAACCTGAAAATGAGCATAATAAGTCCAGTTTAATAGAAGATTAAAGCTGCATTATTATGAAAGTACCGCTCAACAAAACAGCTATCAAAGAATAGTAGATATATTTTGTCGTAATGTACTTTGAATGTGGACCAAACCCATTCTTGATTTACTGATGTATTAATTACTTACATTTTAAATGGACAAGGAACATTGGATTCAAAACAAAAACAGAAGGACTAGAATGAGATCCTCAAGTGGCCACTAACAGATTTACAAAAAAGTTTAACTATATTGATTTTCTGAAAGTTGTTAGAATTCCATCGCACCCATGTCTTTGTGTAGTCAAGTATTATTCTGTAATATAAGTAATCTTTTCCATGGAGGTAGGATGGTTTGTCTGAAGTCTGCATTCAGTAACAGTTTTGATCACTTGCTGCCAGAACAATAATCAGCAGATAAATCTTGCTTTTCCTTGAGCACACCTATAAGATACAGGTGTCCTTGACACTGCACGTCTCCAAAACCTAAATATGTGGCTCTGGTTTTTACTAACCTGACGTATAGTGAAATGGGCACCATGGTGTTAAGGACGATGATGTATCCCCAGAAGCTGAGGAAGCCTCTGTGAGAGGCGTCTTGGTTTTTGCCGTCGTACAGGTACCAGGCCTTAGAGCCGATCTCCTCGTACCAGAAGCTGTGACCGATGGCCAGACCTGCCGCCACCAGGATCAGCAGCGCGAAGATCTACGGGGAGGGAACAGAAACACAGTTAACGTCTGGGTGACAGTAATAATTTTTGTAACCAGTTATGTATGAACATTTTAAAAGTCTGACAGGGAGGTGTGGTCCGTTTTGGGAAGAAAAGGGGTTTCATGAAAACATCACTGTATCTCAATGGATGGGGACCACGAAAGGAGAAAAATGTGTTACATGAAAATTAATACTGATGGTGATCTGCAAGCATCTCAGACAAGCAACAACCACCAGGTCTGAAAAGTCAAGCCAACCAGGAAGATTCCTGAAACTGCATTCTTTCTTGTGGCCAGCAGGGGGAGACTCACTGGCTGAAAAAGAAGTCTGGCTGCATAAAAGTCTGAGAAAATGACCCTACTTTTCCTTTAAAAAACCCCATTAAATATTTTTCTAATGCCTTTATGGACTCAATCACTAGTTTAAAGCCTTCTGCAATACAGCATGATGTTCATTTTGAAAATTATGGTTCCATTTAGAGTAAAAATTGCAGATAAAGCAGAGTCTGCTTTAGGGCAGGGCTAGGGGTCGCTGTGGTAGCGACTTGACAATCAGAATAGAAGAAATGCCTATAAGAACTGAATACATTTAACCAGCTGTGAGGCAAAATAAGCATCTTGAAAAATATCAGTTAACATGAATTATGGATGCACCTTGCAAACCAAGCTAGCTCGTACTGGTGCTAGCTGGTAAACGATTAGCTTAGCGCTCCTTCCCACTGACAAACTAATGGGTGATATCAAGGTGGCTTCATCTACTTCTTCGTTTGACAGGATGTGATCTGAGACTTACTGTGTAAACCATGTAGTTCATGAGCTCGTCAATTTTGGTCCTCTTGAATCTTGTTTTCCCACCGTTCCTCATGATTTTGGTGTCAGCCCCTACAACAATACATCAAAATGGTGAATGCTAGCCTTCAATATTATTTCAAATTATTAACTATGACTTTCAATTTAGTTATGACAAATTAATGTGGCTTGGGGCTGCAAGTCCATTTCAGTGATCTCCCCCAATTTTCGTGTACATAAAATGTCAGAAAATCAACACTGATCAACAATTAAGACAAATTCAGCTCTAATGTGGACTGATCTTGCATATAGATCAGGTGTCACCTAATGCAAGAAAGATATTTGACTATTTTTATATTTTCTGCAAAGACCAACTCTAAGTAAGTTTTGAAATTGACGAGATATTTAAAATAAATGTTTTAAAGGGTAGTATTTTGCAATCAACTAAATCAGAGCTGCAGCTGCACGACAAAGGTGATTTATTTTATCCATATCTTCAGTATGCACTATGAGTGATAACATTTTCTTCCCAAAAGTCACACCTGCAAAGATGACCAGGCCGTGACACTCATCTGTGTTTCTGATGGTGCAGCCTCGGAGCAGCATGTTGTCCAGGTCCAGAGGGTAACGCTCCCTCTCCCACAGCATCGTCCCCACAAACTTGTCCAGTCGGTTGTTCGGCTCCTCGCACTCGATCAGAGCTTCAAGAGAGAAAAAAAGGACACAGAGGCGGCTTTCATTTGAGTCAAATCATACTACAGTCCTTCTCTGGAAAGTTCATTTACAAATGAAACATTAAAACTGAAATATCAATACAATAACATTTTTTTCTATTGAAGATGCAGTAGATGGCAAAAAAAAGTTATTTGGTTCTTCAACAACTACTCCATGCTTACCATTAAAGTCAGCCAGCTGACGCTCCGTCTGCAGATTCTCATCAGTCACTCTGGGCCCCAGTCTGAACTTCAGGTTGGTCTCTCTGCAACACATACAAAATCAGACTCACAGTTAAACAGATTTAATTTAAAAAATTCAGATCAAGGTGAAAACATATTTTTTAAAAGGAAAATCAATAAATAAATAATAAAGCTTATTTATGAAAATTAGATGCACACCACAAAGTTATGAAAAAACATAAAAAAAGGTGATGTCTGTATCAGTCTCATTACTAATTACTGTAAAATGGTTCCATGAGAGACACCGGAGCAGGCCTGTATGTTTGATTTAAAGGCGGTACTAAATCGCTGAATATACGGTAATGCTGGTCACATGGCCGAGTTTGGCAGAGGTTCGCTTTTGGTGAAAGCTCTTTACATATTTGTTTTCCTCTTATCAGTGAATAATTTGTTTACTGAACTCTTGTGAAAATGACAGATCAAACAAAAACTTTTCGAAAGAAAGATTGCTGCTCCATCACTTTACAAAATATATTCCATTACTCAATCTGAATATCACAATCAATATATATAATGCAGTTCAAAACTAAGTGGTCCTTACCTTGACTTGATAGAAATTATTGTAATTATTTTATTTATTAAACTTTAAAAAGGCTGAGAGTCTTACCCGTCAAGCTCCGCTGTTTCTACGTAGGCCAGGCTGTTTGGGTTGGAGGTGGATAACAGCAGGAGGTCAGCCTGCAGAATGAAAAATAGATTACAATAAAAAAAAAAACTCACACATTCGGACAGGTTAAACGCTCAGCAGTTAAACATCTGCTTCCGGTTTATTTCTACCTGCTCCAAGTCAAAACTAGATGTCTACGAATTTTGGGAAACAAATTCAAATGAGTTTTTATCTTTAAATGCAGATAATGGGCAAACAGCAAGATGTTGGCCCAACTCAAACTCAGCAGCTCAGTGAGAGCTGGGCCTTAACTGTATGTGCTCTACTTGCTGAACTACCAGGCAACCACAGAGTTAGCCAATTTTTAACCCAACTGGATTTTGGAACAGCCTTATGAACCATCAATTTTTTACTGATGATCTACAGGAGTGGCTCAATGTGTCTTTGCTTTACTGATTCAAATTCCACCTTTTAAAAATGTATAATATACAAACGTATATGCATAAAAGCATATTATACTCTGATTTTCTTTCATTCTCTCCATACATGGATGATGTGAAACTAAATAGCTGGCTGTCCATTTCTCTCTAAAAGTGTTTTCATAACATTAAATGCTGGTCATAAGAGTGGAGACCAATGCAGGCTGAATAAGCATACCGGAATAAAGTCGTTCTTCTTCAGGCGAACCACGTCTCCAACTTCGATGTTCCTCCACTTTGACTCTTGAAACCTGAAGCACAGACCAATCAGAGTTTATGTCGTCATCACTTTTTAAGGATATACAAGTTAGGACATCGTCTAGCCTGATGAAGTTATTTCATATCTCCATGACTATATGCAAAACGACATGACATGTTAAAAGGTTATCCAATTAATAATTGTTGATTCACCACATGATAAGACCATTTTTTGTATACTGCTGTTTCAATTAAATTATTTCTCATATATTTAACAACTTTAGCGCAAAAAGAATACAACGATTTCAAGTGAAATTACAGAGAAAAAAAATTATATTTTTAGCTGCAAGCAAACTATCTTTACATATTAGAACACATACACAGTGATCAGATAAAGAGAATAGTTTTACATGTCAATAAACTGGGGTATTCCAATAAGCTGTTGTCCTCAGTGTAGGCATATAAACCTTCTGGGTAATATAGTTTAAAGGCTTAATACAAGGTTGGGGTGCACCCCCTTCCTGGCAGAGGACAGGTAAAGGGACAGACAACACAAACATATTGTCAACCAAGGAGTCACTGGCATTTCTCAAAAATGGTGTCAGCTTTTAAACAAGTCAATATCTTGTTTTAAGAAAAATCAACATTGTCCTGACCTGCCCTCCAGCAAGACCTCACACTTCCGGTTGTTGATCTCCTTGTCCATTCTGTGCCGAGCCTGAAAGAAAACCATTTTAAAAGGGAGGTCAGGTTAAGTGAGATAATATAATACCTATATAATCCCATGAAAAGTTGTTTTTTTTTGTGCGTGTGTGTATGTCTTTCCAAACAAAAAGTCTTACCAGATCATCGATCAGGTCTTTGATGGCAGTGACTCCCAGCACCACGACCAGAGGAATCAGTGTGGTGTACCAGGGCAGAGTAGAAATGTCTGGAATAACCTAACAAACAGACCAACATTTGAATGTACTTATTGGGCCTCGTATGCAACACTGTAAATCTGAATACAAGGTGTTAATCTCTTTTCGCTTTACCTGCAAGATGAGCAGAGCCAGGAAATAAAGGTTGGCAACTCTCTTAAACTGCTCGTACAGGTTCAGAGGGATGAAGGTGAGGACGTTGTACTTGTATGTCTTGATGGCATTTCCCTGCAGAAGAGAGACATATTGCAGACAATGGTGAGTGGCATAATGTTAGCATGTGTGATACTCAGATATAAACTTTAGGACACACTGGGTTCAGAGGCGGTCATTTGTCCTGAATCAGCAAAGCAAGTTAACTTGGTGTCAGTACTGAGGCAGTGCTGTGTTTCAGCTAAAGATAACCATCTGAACTCTGTCCATTACTGCCTGGTTTCCACTCAGTGGGGAGTCCATGCCTGTAACAGTGTGCCATAACAAGACACCGAAGCCTAACAGGTTCCAGGGTCCTAAACCTACAAACCAGGATTTGAATTTAGTCTTTTACATGTTCTTCTGTTCAGACCTTTGTCTGGCTGTGTATGCCTTTGTTGGTTTTATAGAATAAGGCCTCAGAGCATTCCAAATGATCCAAAAGGTGTTGGATGCGGTTGAAGTCAGAGCTCTGTGCAGGCCATTTCTTAGTATATAATTTCTTTATGTACCTGACACTGTGCACAGAGGCATTGCCGTGTTGAAACAGGAAATAGTCAAACACAAAGTGTGGCCACAAAGTTGAAAATAGACTATTTTCTAAAATATTATTGGATACTACAGGACTAACATTTCCCTTCATTGGAACTAAGGGGTCTTGCCCAAACCAGGTAAAACAGCCCCAGACCAAAAGTGTGTGGATAGGGGACGAGGTTGAGGTATTGCTTTACTGAAATGTTGTCCATAAAACAGAAGGACTAATGAGAATAAGTGGTTTCCAACTTTAGTAGTCAGTGTACTGGTCGACTTTGCAGGCAGTGGCCCAGTTTGTGGGGACATCAGTAATGAGAAAGTGCTTCGTTTCATTACAGATAACCCTCTGATCACTGACATGTTATAGCCTTCATTCAGCTGCAGGACAAACAGGTCCAGTCAAAAACATTCATCACCATTTTAACCATCTCTGCACCAGCCTCCTGTTGGATTTAAGACTTTAGAGGTACACATGATTACTGTTGAAGTTGTTGGAAACCTTTTCTGGCCTCAGCCCCACAGAGTATTCCTGTGTCTAATGTGTCTATTAGTGAGATACAGGTCGGCTCAGCAGGACGATCAGGTTTCAGCCTCCACAAGACTGGCGACACAAAAACACTCCTCTGTTCACTGGCTGCTAAAAAAAACAAAGCCCCAGCAGCGAGTCTAAGCATTCCACCAGTTGGATAGACGTTTAAATTGTTAAAGTATTTTTTTCCCCATGTGTAGGGTAGGCTAAGAGTTGAGTGATAAACAAAAAATATACAGAAAGCAAGAAATGCCAATATATATATTAAGGGTATTAAGTTTTGCACTAAATTAAGTACAAGTACACCCAGTTGTCATTTACATGCTTTCAACTTGTTTTACATTTCATCCAACAATCACAGTAAAACCAACCACAACATAACCAAAGCAAAACTATGTCAAACATGACCTTTCAAGCTGCTCAGGGAGCCCTGATGGAGCCAGAAATGACTCAGCAGAAACAGACACGCCCCATCAGGAGGAAGTAGACACAAGGTCAACTATCAAATCAACACAGTAGGCTTCCTTGTTTATATATTAATCTGGGATTCATGTGTTTATACTCACTTTTCTTGACTTTATCAGATATTGTACTATCCCTGACTAAAGGCACGCATCACCATTCACTTGTCCAAAGGTTAATCCACTATTTTTAACATGTCTTTGTCATCAAAAAAGGGCAAACTTAATTAAACTATCATACCAGGGGCTTAAAATGATCATATTTTGAGGAGCATCAAAGAGGAAGAATAAAGGAGCCTTCAGGAAAGTCCAGTAAACAGCACTTTGAAGAAAACGGACAGAACTTACAGAGTATCTGCTCTTCTTGATGCACATGAAGACTTTTTTCTGAAACTCGGGTAAGTGGTGATAAGGTCTGTCGTTGGCTTTCACCTTCCATCCCATCTCTGAAAAATAAATTAGATAAAAAATAGTTTCCTTTGAATAGATCGGTTTTTTTTTACTTCTTTATATGTCAAATACATCATGTCAATCAGACAGCTTTTGGTGCAGCTAAGCTAGCAGTTTCTATCTGCTTCCAGCCTTTGTGCTAAGCTAGGCTAAACAATTTCTGGATGCACAAATATCCCTATCCTTCATTGTTAAACAATGGCTGACAAAGGGGATTTTCCAAAATTAAGTTCAGTCAAAATAATTAAATACAATAATTATACAAAGTTATGAGTATGTCTTTAGTGACTTACCGCTGGGTCTAGCTTCCACCGGGGGGTGCGGGGCTCCTGGCGCTTCTGGCAGCTCGTCTGGTTCCTCTTCAGAGGTCGCATCCAATTCATCATCCGTCTCATCGTCACTGTACGGCATGGCCTCATCGTCAGGCCCCAGGGAGTCAGCCCGCCGCCGACTCATCTTTGCACCTCAGATATCTCTGAGGAAGGAGGAGAGTTTCATTTTAGCTATTTTAATGGCGTGGAAAGGTCAGTCTGATGGTTGGCCCAGACTCAAACAGGTCAACTATTGGATCAACTGGCATAAAATCTGGTAAAGGCAATCAGGATTCCCAGGGAATGAATCCTAATGACTTTTGTGATACACACAAAGAGAATGTATGTTATATGATTAACTGATTACAGGCTGCTAAATGTTCAGGCCTAAGATACTCAAAGAAGGAAGAGAAAAGCAAAGATAGAACAGGCATTCTCTGCATTGATAAATGACACGTCGCCATGACTTTGCACTTGAAATGAAAATGCATCCTGAAACATCAGATGGACAAAAAGAACAGAGACAGAAGGGGAAAGCAGATACAGCCCACCAGGAAATAAGTGTCATGGATGAATCGGCTCTTAGACAACACAAGACAGCCTGCTTAGGTTAAAATGTGTAACTTCCACCATCAACTCCTGTTTACAGCCATCGATATTCAGCAAAGAAACACAGAAATGAAGAGCTACACTTCAGTATTTATGTCTAAATAGACCTACATTGACCCACAGTTCCTATCAGACCTCCTATGACTGCGTTTGTGATGACGTTTTAGTGTGCGTTAAAGTGTCATGAAATGCTGGATCTGCGACTCTGAGGAATGTGAACACACCTTCCTGATCATTATAACCCTCAACGTAGGATCCATTGTGTTTACAGGAGCTTTATTTAGCTGATTTACCCAACACCACACCTGGAGCCTGAAAGATCAATGATGTGTACAACTTTTATAACGCACAATCAAACTGGTATTACAAAAGGAAGAATGTTGAATGTTGAGAATGTGTCCACACACACACGCATGCTTTTAGGTGAGTTATCTGCAGGTGATATGATGAAAGGGAGAGTGACATTTGCCAAATTTACTGATTATTTCTGCATGTATTTGTATTTGATATGCATATACACAGTATTTTCAGTAAACCACATTTTCATGTAAATCCAGTTTTTTCTTTCTCTGATCCCTGCACTGGTAAAGCAGGATGAACCTCTACACTGATTCTCAAGATTTTTTACAAATGAGTCAGCATTCATCATCACATTCTGCTACAAAAGACGTGCTCTTGTAAAAAGGTTATTTATAGAAAGGTCCTGTGAAAGACACAAGAGAGACGGTTGGTCTAATGTAACGCATCCGTTGGCTCACTGGGAATCCCTGCACCATCCACTAACCGCTCCCGGTTGGCAGGTGCCAAGTTTGGGTTGGCGCATCCCATCACCTTAATGTTTAATGATGTGGAGGACTCCATTAACACAGCTAATAAGCTTCATTAGTCCAGTTTCTAAAAACAGATACTCCTAAAAGACTCAACAGGGCCATGCAGGGAATAGAGAAGGACTCAAACTTTTGAAATGGAAGAGTTGAAGACAAAGATGGGGTCATGTATATCCTCTAGATCTGCCCCTTTGAATTTCTATCTTTTTACTTTTAGGGTTGTTTTGGTTTTTTTATGCAGTGGCAGCAACCTCTGCAAATACACGAGACCTTGTGAGCAGAGCTAGAATTTAGTTCCAAGAACAAAAGACGGATTCTGCATGTTTGGTTGGTGGAAAAAATGTCAGTAAAGCAGGTAGCAACTGAGCTCACACCAGTGCAATACAATGGGATTTTGTACAGATACAAAAGCAATACTTCCAATGCTTCACCGAGATATACAAATATGTTTCTCCATAAAAGTCTTCTTTCCTTTTTCACAAATTATCCCAAATATTAATTTAATTGTGTCTTAATAGAAAGCAGGAAGAAAAACTGGGTGTTGAAATGTAAAAACACAATACCAATCTGACTTAGAATGAAAACCAAGTTTAGTGCTTGGTAATTTAACACACATGCTACAATCACATTCAGGTCAGAAGCTCAATCTCAACCCTGCATGTCATGGAGCAACAAACTCCAGACACCAGGTTTCAGAAATGTTCCAAAAAAAGCAGATGAGTGACAAACATCATAGACTTCATCAGCAGGTAGGAATCTATACTGATAAAAGGAACTGTGTTGTGCTGTAGCTGAGTACTACCGTCAGTTTCGAGGTTCAAATCAAGTGTGGAAACAACAACTATACTGCACCCAGCCCAGTGGAGACTCAGGTTTATCAAAACGGCTCTATTAAAGAAACTGGGCTTTTACTAAATGAGCTCCGGCTGGTCAAACAAGTCTGCACATGAAAATGAGTGAAGAGGGGGAGGAACACAACGAGGTGAGAGGAGGGGAAGATTATGGGAGAAAGGAGTTGTTGGAGGTGGAATAAAATTGTGTTTATAGGAAATACTTTCTATTGAATAAACCAAGAGGAGGATGTTCAACAGTCGCCTTGTTTGGGTCAAGATGGACTAAAGGGCATTAGGCGCAGTCTTCTGAAAATAGATGTGTGTTTTGTCATTAAAATCCAGTCAAACAACGTGCCACACCAAAGGAATACACAAGCTCAATAAAGCCCTGCGTCACGCCCGCATTCATCCACACACGACTCTGTTAGAAACACGTCATTACACACACACACACACACTATACAGGATAAAGGTTTCCAGGATTGTGAAGCAGACAGAATAAACTGTCTTTTTAATAGCGCTGACTTGACTTGAAGTGTAAATATCAGAGGCAAGTCTTCTAAATAAGATGCTGTCCATGCCTATAAACAAACAACTCACAGATGTGACTGGCTGGAGAGGTCAGGCAGCGAGGTTTCTAAAGAGGTCCTGTGTATGAGAGCAGCTGCTGCTGCTGCTTGGAGGTTGGGGTCACTTTGACGTTTTTGTTTGGACATACCTGTTTAGATCCTACACCCCCCCACACTCCCACCCTCCTCAATTAGTTAAAGCCCCCCAGGTATGAGAGGTGGGGGGTTGTGTAGGATTCTATAGATCCCCTGCTAGTGTGGCGACTCCCTTAATGCATGCAAATAACACAGGACAGAAATCTGTAAAAACAGCATGAACAGGCGAGAAAATGTGATTCAAGTGGGAAAAACAAACAAACAAGCCGTCACGAGTCAGGCATCGGCATGTGAAAAACAAGACAAGGAAGAAAAAAGGAGATGTGTATCAGATCTAAAATATGAAGAAATCTATCTAGAGCACAGCATGAGAAATTTAGTTTACATATTTAAACTCTTTTGTCTCTAGTTTTATTATTATTTAGTTTAAGTGTCTAAGGAGAATCTGGGGTCAGAAGTGTTCTCATCCTATTCTGTATTCCTATTTAAAACTTTTCTTTAAAGGGGACCTATTATGCTTTTCTTATTTTCTCATATATATACACACACAGTCATAATTTTGGAGTTTCACATTAAAAGTGACCAAAAAGAGTTAACAGTAAACAGTTTGTATCTACCTCAGCTCATGCCAGGTTTCTATAAATGGTCATTTGTACAGGTATCTTACTGCAGAGTTTATACAGGGGGGCTGCAAAAGTAGGTATACAGTTATGAAAAACAAAGCCTGAGCACTATGTATTTTATTGATTATATAAAAAGAATCAATTACCCTCATATTACATATAGTGCTTCATGTAGCTAAATGCTAATGTCCCAGTAGGAAGTGCTGCTACAGTGATGTTACAGTCATGCAGGGACACTGATACACAGACCAGACTGTAGAGATGTGGCAGACTCTGTGCTGACCAATCAGAGCAGACCGTTTCTTTAAGTCCCATTCTCCAAAAACCCCAGTCGGATGCGTGAATCACAGCAGCAGCATTTTCAACAGGACACAGATATTTCTGTTGTCCCCTGAGGACTCAACGCTCACAGCTCTGCCCACCTCACAAAAAAGACACCAGCCGGGGGTTCAGCAGCAGCAGCACAGCTGCGATGATCGCCCTCTTGGAAAACAGGTTTTGGTGTCTTGGTTTTGTGCCAGGGCGTTGTTATGGTGACAACAAGGAGCAGGGGGGGAAGGATTCCCGGAGTGGGACAGACGAGAGCATACCTGAGCGACGACAGTGAAACCTGAGAGGAGGGTGGAGGTGCAGCTCTCGCTCAGACCGCTGAGGTGAGGAGGAGGCTTCTCTGTTTGTGACCAAAGCACTGAGTGAATCTGGAGATACTTGTGTAAATCTATCTGGCTACTGCAGAAAGGATTCATAAAATGGAAAGATTAAGGATTACTGTATACTTTTAATATCTGCTAATAGGTGTGTGAGAATGTGTCTTTGTTTCAATACGTATCATCTTAATTTGTGTACACAGAGGAGCACAGACTGGTCTCCCCTCAAACACTTAATATAGGTTGTATGTATTGGCTGCAAAAAACAACCGATATTAACGAATCACACTTCCTCCGCTATGCCTCCACCGCCAACTTGCTGACGTAGAAGTAGCGATTGATGGCGAGGCCAAGTTTAAATGGTGGACGCACAAACAAACAGCCGACTTTCACCCATGTGAAAACAAAAGTAAAAGATTTTTCACGTTACTTATGTTTTTCACGTAACTTACAGAAGTCATAAGCCAGTAACTACTTCACTTCCAGAACTTACATTTATTTACTGTTTGAATTGTCTTTTAGAACAGCTAACCAGAACGTTTTTTGCCCAAAACCGAGGTCAGGGGATTTGTAGCATAAATTCACAGAAACCGCCGCCTATTTTACAACCGGGAACCATACATGTCTGTGTAAAGACGTGTGCTTTTTCTAAAACACACTGCTGTACCGTGAGCCATGGCGATATGTACGTTTGCCGTAACGGGTGCAACTGACACACAACCTATTCTGTCATTCAGGTTGGATATTTGTTGTTCAAGGACACAGATGATGATTTTGGCAAGGAAAAATTGGGGATAAATAAATCCCTTGTTTTAGCCCTGAATTAAGAAAAATGATAATAAAAGGAAAACTGACTAAAAATGTGTTTAAAACCACTCAAGCCAAGTTGGTTTAGGGATCGTTTGGCTGAGACCACGTGTTACTGGGAAAAACATGGAAGAAAGGTGATTAACACGAAAAGTTGCATCAAAAAGGACAACAACATACCGTACGAGGACAGAGTTGTGTAAAACTAACATGCTTTTATGTGATTTTAATGTATTTTAAATAGCCACGTGGCAGCTCTTTTGGTTTGATTAACCAAATCTACTCATTTTTTCCATTCCACTCAATTTAAACGGTTCATAATATCTCCTGCTAACAAACTGTGATAGAACAGAAAATGTTTACATATTCATTTTATTAGGAGTTCCTGATGGGACAGAGGTGTGGGCTTCAGCTGAGGGGAATGTTAAGTATCTGTGTGACTGAGCGCGCCGGCCGGCGAGAACGGATGCTATCAGTCAGACTAAAGCAGAGTCGGGTTTCTGTAGCACCCGGGGTGGAATCTGTTACAGACATCAGCTGAAACAAACAGGTGGGAAACAAAAGTAATAATGGCTGCCTGTTCCCAGCTAGAATGCTAATTAACACAGTGACTCTGCACATAGAGCAGTTAACAGCAAACAATATGCCACAATCCTTCATCTGTCATCTTCGGATACCTTTATTCTCTGCATGAGCTTCACTTAAACAATCACTTTCAACGAGATAGAGTAGGGAACAGGGTTTGCAAATGGCCTGGCAGACCAAAAGTAACTCTCCTGCTGGGTCTAAGCAACTTTGTTTTAGCTAATAATTAAATAAATAACATGATAGAAAAAAAAATTTGTAGCAAGTACTGGACATGAAGTGGAGTAAAAAGTACAATATTTAAAAAAAAACAGCATAAGCTTTGGTCCAGGCTCTCTGAGTGGGTGGAAGAAGTTACTTATAAAACTCTGTAAAGCTTATAATTCGCTGTAGATCCACAACTACAAGTGACTGGTTTACATTGTCATTTGAAACATTTTTCTTATAAAAAATAGCAAATATAGCTTTATTGTTTTACTATAAATGGAAACATAATTTGCAAACATTATGCTGTCAAGAAGATTTCGAGCAGGTTTACTGAGGTATTAAGTCAAGTGAGGAGTACAGTCATTTTCTCATAGACTTCTATACTATCAAACTTATTTTTGCAGCTAGTGGAGTTATTTCCTGCTAGCCACTAGTAAGAATCCAGGTTAGACCCAGAGGTAGCTGCTTGTCTGTTACTCAACATTGAGTAACATCAGATTATATTTAATCTTCTCACTTGTACCTGAAACACACACATCGGTATTTAAAGGCTTATTTTCAGTCCCAGCTTGGCATCGTCCTATTTAATTCCATGATTTATTGTCATTTATCCATATCATTGAGCACTTGGCAATTTTGTCAGTTCACAGTCAACCTGTCTAAATTAATTTGGTGTGAAATTTTAATACTTACTACTTCATACTTAATAATACTTAAAAATATATATAAGATTTTAGTCCAGAATAACATTAAAACTACTGTATGGGAATTGACTGACAAATATAGTTATAGAAGGTTGATGCACTTGCACAAAACTCAATAATGAATGAATATCCAAATTAGTCTGTTAACATTCTGCAAAACTTATTTACAAACTAAACACCTTTCAATTTGGCTCATTAAAGGCCCTAGCAAATCAAATGTATATGGGCTGTAACTAGTAATTCATTTCATCATCAATTCATCCATTATTTTGTTGATATGTCAATTTATAATACTATTAACAGAGAGAAAAAAGCAGAAATGGTTTCAAATACTTCCACTGTTGCTTGCTAAATACATCATTTATGCTGGTCAACTAATCATTCATAGTGTGACTTTCCCCATCTTCATATTGATACTGCTGCTCTCTTTGTTCATTGAGCATAATAATGGCTAATTAAGTCTTAGTTGAGACTTTTCAGTATTTTACTCACAGCTGGAGTCAAGACAATAATTCCTTAAAGAGACAGACCGTCCCTGAGGAGGGCATCATAACTGCCACAGTTAAAGGTTCAACTCCTCTGGCCAGATTCATGACTTTTCTGTCAGTCCAGAGCGACAATCATTATGTTTCACCACAGCAAGCCATGATAAACATTTACATATGAAATCATGCAGAGCTACAACAATAAAAACATGGAATGTGCAATGAAGTCGTCCCCTTTGTAGTCAAATTGTATTTGCTTATACACTTAATAATTTGCCTGTTGCACTTGCAGTACATTTCCACAAGATCTGTCTGTCAACATGTTCTATTCATTTTCTATGGAGAGCAGGAGAAGCAGTCAGGCTTGTTGGGAGGATGGTGGTGAGATGTAGGTGGGTTGCATTTGATTGATATTTAAATAGGACACTCACAAAGAAACAATGATCTGTCAAGAGCAATATCAAAACTGACTTTCCCTGTGAAACCATTCCAATGCCATCACAGATTTTTTACCTTGTCAATTCATATTAAACCCTTTAAAAAAAACATTAATCGAGCATTCCCTCACCTCCTGCTATGGAGCACAAGCCATGTAGCATAGCATGTAGCAGCAGCCCCAGCATGTCTTCCCCCTCAGTATCTCTCCATGTTTTCTGTCAGGCAACAATTGCAAGAGTAAAGTATATGGGGACCCTAGGGCAAAAATTGTGAGGCCCCTACCAGCACACCAAGATTGACAGAGTGTAAAAGCTGGTTCCTCACAAGGAGTCACGCCAACATTGAAGCTAACTGAGTTAACTTAAAGAAATCAGAGTTTAAGTTGCAAAGCTGGAGATGTAAAATAAGAACATCTACAAAAGAAGCATGCCTGATAAAACACCATTTAACCTGTTTGATGGCCACTTGGTTACACAGCTAGTTGGTGAAAACCACCCATCACAATTATTCCTGATCAATTTATCAAACAAACAAAGCACAAAGAGGGCCACGCTTGTCCTCGACCACACCCTGAAATGGAGCAAGGAACAGGAGGCAGGCAGCGTGAGAAAGCCCCCTTGTTATAGATTCAGCACCATGCATTATTAAACTGATGGCATGTTAGATCACTGACTTAAGCCTGGCTTGATTATCGAGTATTATGTAAATACAATGGTGTCATGTGACTCAACCTCACCTACTTTTTGCATTGAAACTAATTTCACAGCATTAAAGTTTGTGTGAGGATGGTTAAGTGTAAAACCATAAAGTAATAGTAATGTAAAGTCATTTTAATCATCATTTTTATACAGATTCCTTCGCCTACAACATCCCTGCAATAATTATGAAATGTATATATATTACACTTGTGTATGTATGCTACACACAACATAGTGCAGCCCTATAAAGGGGTCACAGATTTCCCCATAATACACATATTAATTTTAAATATTTGACACAGGATAACTTAATTAATTTAAGATGTGTTCCTTTGACCCTTGGAACATAATTACACCTTTAACAAGAAAAGAATAAGAAGAGGAAAAGGGGTACATACAAACTTTTAAAATGGTGCTTTAAGTCATTGTAGAAACCTGAAGTCCTGATGGCTTTCTGATAGGTCAGAACAGTTTCATTTCATGCTTAAACTGGTGAATATGGGTTTCAATATCCTCAATTTACATATGGATATAGATCTATGGTTCTACACACAGTAAACCTGTCATCATGTAGGTATAAATGTCAGTACGGATTTTCTTCAAGCTCAGATCTGCTTTAAGAAAGTGGTAACATGTGAAACAGCACAAACTGACACGCTAACAGAACAACAGATCCAGTACTTTTCTGCATGGAAAACACACAGGAAGCCATGACGCCATCCCCTCAGCGAACCCTTCAAACCATTTGCCTCTCAAGTCCCAATTCAAATGTTCCGTCGCTCATTTCAAGGTTGACCATTTCCATGAGGAGACTAACATTTCCCTAATCAAAAAGGACTGAAACTTGCTTTGGCTGCACAAGAAGAACTTCACTGCTTGTTTATGGAAAAACATGCAGGCTGGTTGGA
This sequence comes from Serranus cabrilla, assembly GCA_903364295.1. Lineage (NCBI taxonomy): Eukaryota > Metazoa > Chordata > Actinopteri > Perciformes > Serranidae > Serranus > Serranus cabrilla. The sequence goes on along the minus strand of CAFUXE010001246.1, from coordinate 126,677 downwards.
CACATGTGCCCGTGAGTTGTCGCTGTGTTCACACGCAACACCAGCTACAACTGAGACTTTGGGAGGGTGTTTTATTAAAAGGTTTCAACAGAAAACATCAGCCGCGGTCAGTTAAAACAGATTTTTATGCGGCCATGTTTCCACAGCAGCAAATTAAAATATTAAGCGAAAGCTTTGTTATCATTGCAACCTTTTGTGAGAGAATGCAATACAAGGTTTTTTTTCTTACATCCAAAATATATTCCTCCTAAAAAAAAACGCTAATATCAAAACACAAAATGTTTTCTTACATCATCATGCTAACATTGATTATGCAACAGAACTGAAGCAGGAGCAGTAACACAGGAGCTGTGAGGCCACAAACTCATCAATGTTTTCAATACTAATGTGGATTAGATACTAAATACACAAGACATTAATTCAAGATACTACATCATTATTCTGAGATACTAAGTCATTATTTTAAGACACTAAATAAATTTTTTGCAATAACTCTTTAAAATTTACAATGTGTACAATACCAAATAATTTTTTGAGACAAGTCATAATTTGAGTTTAAGTCTTTGTTTTGTAAGTTGATAAGATATGATTGTGCAACATAAGTCATTATTTTGAGATAAGTAAGTCAGTGTTTTGAGATTCAGAAGTCTTAATATCCACATACTTACATGTTCATTTTTTAACAAAGTATCACATCATGAGATACAGTACGTTTTAAACCATCACAGGGTTAAGTTTTCATCGTGGTTTTGCTTTTACTTGCGGAAATTGGCTTTCAAAGTATATCACTACTACTTTTGCCAATGCGTTCCTTTATAAGAGGAGGGTCAAACTACTTCCTGGGACACATACAGACCAATTTTGATGTCAATTGAGCCAGGCCACAAAACCATTATATAATATGTAAAGAAGTACATGTACATTTGAAACACTGTATTACTCATTTGCTGGTTCATAAGGAACACCCAACTAAAACTAATGCAGACTAATGCAACAGTCCTAATAAGACGCCATGGAAATAGTTCTTTAGAGAGAGAATAGTTCAACAATTTATTGTCTTTTTTTCTCTGATGATGAACCGTAATGACAGAGAGGTGTTTCTCATTGAACAATGGGATGTACACTATCACAACATATTTGGCCTCGTTTGGAAACACGTTTTCAAGCCAGAGCCAGCCAGGATTTAAATTGTTACCAACTTAAATACAAGTTAGGAATTGGAGGCTGTAAGTTCATATTTTGCCCCCAAACAAACTGGTTAAAACAGCGACGGTTCTTTCCAGAGGAAAGGTGAGCTGGGCAGCTGCCGCCCAGGTGAAACATTCATCTGCTCTCGGTGTATTTGAACCTTTTTTAACCCTTAAAACTCCGAACAAAACACGCACACACTCTGGTATATTTATATGTTAAAAATGTACTTACTCCGTGTCCTTCGCAGATGTATATGAGATGTTAATCGTGTTCTCAGTCGGTGTCTGGGCGTTTTTTTTTTTTATCACCGCACCATGTTTTCCTCTTCTTCCTGCTTGTAGAGAGCTTCGGCGGTGGCTCCCCGCCCTTCTTTCCCCGCTGCCTCACCTGCTCTGCTCCTCACAAACCTGCCGGACCGGTCCGACACGCCACACGCTTAAACAACAATAAATAGCTAGTTAAAAACAACGCGTGGCATTCAGGGAGGCTGCTGCTGCGGAAGTGGGCGCGGAGGTGTTCTGGTCATGTGGCGCACAGGTAAAGGTGTGTAATTGAATCCCTAATTAAACCAGGTGGACGTTTACATGCCACCTGGCTGCTGCTGCTGCTGTCAGACACAGCACTTTTATGGTTTTATTTGAATATTTCTGACTTTTTAATGATTTGAGGAGAGCATTTGGGTTTACCATGAATGTTAAGTAGGCTAGTAATAACAATAGTTCAATATCTAATATTTGGCTTCATTTTAAACCATCATATTTACATTTTAATCATTTAAAATATTGAAATTGATCTCTGTCTGAATTGTTTTAAAAAAGAGAACAATTTCCCTAAATTCTTTTTTGTTTCTTTCTTTTTTCTTTTTTTTTTCAAAACTTTAAAAAAAATAAAATGTATTGAACAATATTTCCAAATATAGGTTATTGACTTGTTGTACATAGATTTTTCATTATTTTTCTACTTATTGCATTACATACATAGATTTAAGAAAAGGCATAGATCATTAATCTATTGATTATCCTTGCTCAAATTTACATACATGTTCATTTAGGAGCCAAAAAGACCCTTTTTTGAATGCTTCTTACAAATATTTTTGAAAAGGACATAAACACCAATGAAAAGGTCATAAAAAGGGGGCATTTGTTATCTCAAGAATTGTGCCTTCATTTTTTAAATTTTTTTTATTTTAACCTATTACTTTTATGAATTACCCTCTCACCTCCGGTTTCCCCCTGGCATATCTGATTGTTAGTAAGAATGGTGCACTGTTTCACCCGAAATATCAAAAGACATTATTGAATATGATGTAACAAGAACAACATAAAATAGAAAATAAGACGTCCCAGATTTAATTTAATAAAAGACACTAACATTAATACAACACTGATTCCAAAAAAGTTGGGACGCTGTCTAAAATGTAAATAAAAATAAATGTGATAATCTGATAATACTATCTGATAAGACACATTCAACTGAAAAATGTACAAAGACAAACTGATCAACCTTTGTTAAATGTACAGCCTGTATCTTGAATTTGAGGTGTTCTGTTTTAATGTACATTTTACCCAGCAGCCCACCTCTTTTAGAAATGTGGTTAAAGTTTACTATTAGTTGTTGTTTTAAAAACCTGTGAGAATAACTGGGAGCTATGCATGTCTGTTATTTTCAATTGTGATGCATGGATTTCAGATACTTTTAGGGTCATTTTTTGTTTGTTTTTCTTTTGTTCTTCTTTGTATGCTAGCATAATTCTAGAGGATTCTGCTGTCAGGTGATTTGATGCTGGATAGGGCTAATGCAATCCTTTCCAGCTCTCGACTCTCTTTTCTTTCAGAATGTTTACATCCTGTTCATTTCATTTGTGTTACTTTCCAACAATAAGTCTGGGCAGTTCTGATAAAGTCTATTTCATTTGTTGACCAGCAGTGCCACCTAAAGAAAATCCTGCTCATTAAATACCATTGTGAAACATCTTATACCTGTTTTACCAGTGCACTGTATTTTGCCTTGTTTCAGATGAGAGATCCCTACAGCCCTCTGTGGACCTCTGAAGGTCCCTGCACCTCAATTCAGGCACGGTATGTGCTGAAGAGAAAGACTTGCTTTTATCTTCATGCTGCACGTTTCATGCCTGCTTGTCTACATAGTATTTCCAGTTCAGTATACATCAGTTGCTAGCAGCTACATATCTGGACATTTAATAATCAAATACAGTGCTTTTTTACCACTGATATACTGACAACACTGACGCTATTAAAAGGGTGCCAGGTTAATTTTTAGTTATGCTTGCAGGCACAATACATTATGTATTCTGATCATTTTATGATAAAAGTACAATAATTAACATGGTTTCAGTTGCAGCTTTATGAAAACTCCACATTAAGGTATTTGAACAAATCCGCCCCATTGATATTATATCTTTGTCATGTCTAAGAAAATAACCCCTTGCTTGATGTGGTTTTGCTCTTTTAATTCTGCTTTTAATGCAACTTCTAATATCTATTTTAATGTCTGCTGTATTTGTCATGTTTTTAAATGCCTCTGTAAAACATTTTGAATTACCTTTTGTATGCACGGTGCTATACATTTTCCTTGCCTTGCCTTGTGACTTAAAAATGTTAACAAACTTACAAAATTGGAGTCTGGAGTTTGTACATGTGGGTATTGAGCAGACGGGGAGGATACAAGGTATATATCAAACGCTGGGTACGTTTTTTTCTTTATCCTGTGGAGGGCAGAAGATCCTATGTCTGCCAAAAACACAGAAGAAGAAGAGAAAACTCCGCCTTTCCGGTTGTCTTGGCCAATCACAGTCTACGTCCTGAAACGCTTCACTGTACCTGTAGTGTGGCTTAGAGAGCTGCTAGTTAGCTAACACACTGACAGAAAGCTAAAAACACAACACTTCATATTTATTCGGTTGTCCTGTTTCCTGTCCTGATCATCGCCCACATAACCAGCTCACACAACAGCCACAAACTGTACCATGGTCGGCGTTAAAGTGATCGGGAGCGACCCGGACTTCCAACCGGAGCTAGCGGCCGCCGGCTCCAGGCTTGCTGTGGTGAAGTTTACAATGGCCGGGTAAGCATACCAAAACGCCTTCGAGGCCGATCTGCCACCCAGACTTAGCGCTTTAGCCTGTCCATTCAACACAAGACTGGTAAAGAATCCAAGCTCGTTGTTTGACTGTTTCGGAGAGCTGACACGATCTAGTTATCTTCTCGGTGAAGCTTTCTTTGGTAAGAAAGCTAACCATAGGTTAGCATGTTATCATTAGCAAGCGTTAGCTAACTAGCTGTACTGCTTACAATGACATAGCAGTATTACAGTAACTTGGCTGCTGAGAGGTCGAAAGATTTACTGATGAAAACCAGCAACATTGCCACAAATATACATGTTTAAACAAAATACTGTTATATTTTACTTCCCAATGTAGCCAATTATTGTAAAGTTAAGCTGATGTGTTTAACGTTACACTTTGTAACAATACTTAGAGCCAGGCTTCGATCTCGGTCTGTAGGGCTGTTAATTTAGTTGGAATGACAGCAAATCGATGACATTTTAGTTATTTTAAAAAAAGAAGACCACCCCCTTTACAGCTTTTAAAAGTTTTTGCTTTTCTTGCTTAAACAGCTTATTCAAATTTTGATACATTGTGATCTTTTTGTGCTGTGATGGGCGTCTTAAAAATCTTTATTTTATGGGTTGAATCAAGCATATCCCACTAGCTAACGTTGCTTCAGTGACTATGAAACAAACAATGTCTCTATTAAATAGTCTACAAGAAAAGAATAGGTCATCCTTATTGCAATGAGAGGATATATTATTAGAGCCGGCGTGATATGGGATTTTTGAGACCAATGCTGATACTGATTTTAGAGGTGGGAAAATCCTTTATTACCTATATGACTCGCCGATATAACCCCATATTGTCTGTTTAAGTATGCGTTATTAGCAGAAACTCCTCATATTTGAGAAGCTGGAACTGGCTAATGCTAACAAGCTAAAAAAAAACTGAAACAGCTCATTGATTATCATTGTCATTTTGTATAATTTTATTCCATTAACTGATTCTACTTGAGAGACCAGAGCGGGTCACTAAACACTCTCTCCTCTGCCTCCTCAGGTGTCAGCCCTGTGTCAGAATAGCTCCAGTTTTCAACATGTTGAGTAATAAGTACCCACAGGTCGTCTTCCTTGAAGTAGACGTTCATGTCTGTCAAGTAAGTATGCTGGAGAAATTATTCAAGAATGAATGGTCCAATTTTAGCTTGAATAGCATTTCTCTGAAAAATCCAGGTTTAGCATTGATTGACCTGTTTTATTTTATGATTATTCGTGTTAAACCAGAGCTAAAGTCAGGTCAGAAAGTGTGCATTGCTGTTTGCTTATTTTTTTTCTTCTAGTGTTAATGCTATATTAAAGGGAAACTTCTGGATTGTGTACCCTATTTTTCCATGTTATTGTTTATAAGCGATTTATGGTAACAAGAATGTTTGCAGTGGATTGAGAGCACTGCAGCCTCTGCACCATTAATGTAACATTGGGTCCACAAAAAAGCTTGTTGCCCCTGACAGGCTCAGGTTGTTATTACAGGTGTTTGACAACATTATGGAAAAGACCCTGTAAGCCAACTCAACAGTTGGTTAAGCCATGTTTCGATGTTGCAAGGCTAATTTTACTTAAACATTTTTCATTTCCTCAGGCAACAGCGGCATCCAACAACATCACAGCCACACCGACATTCTTGTTCTTCAGGAACCGGGTTAGGGTTGATCAGTATCCAGGGGCAGATGCTGCAGGTCTGGAGGAGAAGATCAAACAGCACACGGAGAACGACCCAGGAAACAGCGAGGACTCCGACATTCCAAAGGGATACGTGAGTTGAACATGTTACTGACCCCCATCTGATGAAGGATGGTGGTTGTATATGTGCAGGATTTAACATTAAGCTTTTTAAGTTTGCAGTCATTTAAATAGTCCCTACTACTGTCTTGCATTTTTCCCCATTACTCTTGAATTAAGTATATTTCGTAGCATCTAGTTATGAACCTCTGCAGTCTTTTACAGAGTAAGAAATATCAGGAAGAAGGCAGTTATTATGTGCAGTATTAGTGTAAAACAGAGAGAATCGGCCAGTTGCACCATAAAGACTTGTATACATGTAAATGTTAAATAAAGGCAGAACCCAGAAGTTGATTTAGTCTTGTTTGGTTGTTTCCAGATGGACCTTATGCCTTTTGTCAACAAAGCCGGCTGCGAGTGCCTCAACGAGAGCGATGACTGTGGCTTTGATAACTGCTTAATCAAAGACTCGTCCTACATGGAGTCTGACTGTGATGAACAGGTACGGGCTGTACAGGATTATGACATAACATTACTTTTCTCTATTTACTGGCTTTTTCAAGAAACTAAATTGTGCCAAGTGAAATTGGTTTCTTTGAAGGGTTTATGGAGTGTCATTGAGTGCATTTAGTAAATCATGTACTACTTCGTGAAATGCGGCTCCATATTTTTTTGGGAACATGTGTCCAGTAATTGCACCTTTAACTCTAATAACCCTGCCCAAATGTGTGACCTTACAATTGTAAGAAAGTGAATAGACAAGTGAATAGAACTCGATGTGATTCTTAGCCTTGGAAGTTAAGCTTGTGTTACCACTGTGATTAGGAGTTAGTTAGCAGGATATGCTAACTGTTGCAGATAAACATGTTTATACACAATACTTCAATTCCATGTTTGATCAGTTGCATTTGATTGTTTTTGTCTAATATGTTGCTGTCCTTTAATCTTGTGTAGTTGCTGATAACTATCGCCTTTAACCAGCCTGTGAAGCTCTTCTCTATGAAGCTTCTGTCCTCAGACTTTGGTACGTTTTTTTCAAGTAACTCTATACTTAATTAGTCATTAATCTGAATTTCTCATCTGGAGGTGTTGAAATGAAAATCATTTTCTTTTCCTAGAAAACTAACATCCTATTCTTTGCTCTGCCACTCCCTTGTCCATCCTTCCTCTCTTCTCTCATTTCTTCTCCTTTTCAGCCCAAGCACCAAAGGAGGTGAAGGTGTTCATTAATCTCCCTCGGTCGATGGGTTTTGACGATGCCGAGCGGAGTGAAGCCACTCAGGCTCTCGAGCTGTCAGAGGAAGACTACAAAGACGACGGTTTGATTCCTCTGCGCTACGTCAAGTTTCAGAATGTACAGAGTGTTACGGTAAGGATTTCTAGCTTTTCTGCTGAAAAACAGCCGTGGTTCAAATTAAGACAAAATGTCATATTGAATTTGAAATGTATTGAATTCCACTAAATAACACAATTCAATAAGGCTTACCATATCCTCACATCAGCAGCAACACGTTGTCATCATTGAAAAATGTGCAAAGGAAATAGCCACCAGGTTTAAGTTAACATGTTCTTTTTTTGCCTCTTAAAATATATTAAAAATAGAGATTCTAATTTAGATTTTTCTTCTCTGACCAATAGCCAACCAGTCATTAAACAGTCACAGACAAGCAGGCAAATTAGTCCACAATGTTGCTTACATTGTGGTGAACACATGCAGCCACATCATGAAGTATCCAGCGCTAGTTTAGCTGCAAGGTTGTCAGCAGTGTGTCTGCATGGCATACTCTATGCTCCATGTGTCACCATGGACTTTATTCAATAGTGGACATAGCCACCATGCTTACACCCATTGGTTTGTGGAGCCCAGTATTAAACCTGAGGTTCAACTAGTGGCTGGCATACTCTTGCTTCATGGCCGTCTTGAACCCAGAATGGATCAGAAGCCAGATGCTGTAATAAAGAAGACTTGAAACCAATGACTATAACGTCATTTTGAGACTGTTTACTGAGGTTAGAAATCAAGTGAGAATCAGAGTCATATTCCTACTGAACTTCATTCAATATGACTTCTTTTTGCAATCAGCTAAGGAGTAGGAGTTATCCAGTAAATACAACAACATATAATGCAGGAAAAGTGACTTGGCTGATGTAGAAATGGTGTCACCACATAGTTCCTCCAGCAGAGCGCACTCTAACTTAGTCTAGTGGAAAACGGCACAAAATGAGTGTTGTTGCTCTCAGCAATGTCAACACTATAATGTTATTTAACACAAGGCAAAATACAACTGGTGTTAAGAAAAGTAATAATTGAAGTGTTAATTTGCAAAAACATGTGATCCACCTTTAAAATGATTCAATCTAAACGATTTCCATTGTTTGTTTGTTTTTTACCTTGATTGCACAATAAAATACATGACTTAGCAAAATTAGATTTTTTAGATGTTTCATATAAAAGTTTGATTGATATTCACCATTATTCATCATTATTGCAGCCTATTAAGACATGTTTTAAGAAAATACATCAGGATAGATATATCTGTCTGACAGATTTATCATGTTTATAATGCAGTCCAGAGTAGGAAATCGGTCCTAATCGGCCAAAAAAAGTCCTCAGTAATAAAATGTTTGTCCTACTGTCAAAACTAGAAGTAAAAGATTTAACTTTCTGTGCTGAGGGAATATCTCTATTGATATGAAGCTGAGCTCTAGAGGTGTCGTATACTAACATATACGGGTGCTGCTAGGCGATAGTGTTCTGGTAGAGAAATGCTCACAAAGTCATGAGAGGAGAGAGATGTATTGTTGAGAATGAGCTCCTCACAAGGTATCTATGTGTTACTTGTTTTTAAATAGAGGTCCTTCTTTGAGGTGGGAGTGTTTTTTACTCTTGGGATAACCTCCAACCCGATTCCTACAAGGAATTCTGACTTTTTCAAACAGGCCCTGATCTGCTTCCCTATAAAAACATGGTGCCAGCAGAACCATCTAGTGATTTAAAACTCACTGGGTTTGTGTGTTTATTGATGCTACTTGTCTTTTTGTTTCATCCTCATCAGTTGTTTGTCAAGTCAAACCAAGGAGACGAGGAGACGACAAAAATCAACTACCTGACATTCATAGGCACTCCGGTACAGGCCACTAACATGAGCGACTTCAAGAGGGTAAAGACTATTACAGAAAACTGGATTCATTAATGTTCAGGTTTCTATATAAGTGTGCTCTAATCGTTTTATTCTTTGCCTTGTAGGTTGTGGGAAAGAAAGGAGAGAGTCACTGAGCAGGAGAACCAAGAGGATGATGAGACAAAGAGGAAGGGGAGGCAGCAGATACACCCCAGGACTTTCCCTCTGCCAAAGTTGCCACACTCTGCTGTCGCACACCCACACACAAACACACACACAGACAGATACACACACACACACACACACACACAGCCTCCAGCTGACCTCCTCAAGCTCTGAATGGATTCTCCATCTGTGGAGACTCAGTCTATAAATCATTTGTATTGTAATTCTGATGAAATTCACTGTAAATAAAACACAATCCTTTTTCAAAGGCATGTGCGTCGCGTCTGCTTTCTGTGGGAACTAGTGTAGCTGAGTGTTACTTATTCCGTTTCATGATTACAGTTGCTCCCCAGCAATAGGACATTTTTTTAATGTACCTTTGTTGTAGATCCAGACACCATCAATTGTTGTTTGAAAGCATCAAATAAGCTCCACATTAAATGATTTACTAGAACTGAACACTTTTCAGACTGTTCCTCTTTCTAGAATGTCCCTGATATCTACTTCCTCTTCCCTTCCAATGTTGAGGAAGTGGGTATTATTTGTTACCACTGACATGAACTATTTGACAGTCATTGATTCTGAGAGGTGAAATAGCGCAGCAAATTTAGCCAATAATGGACACACTTTGCTGTGCAAACTGTGCATATCTACGGAAGCATCCAGTGACTATCCCCTGTGGACACAGCTACTATATGAGCTGTATTCAAAGTCATTGGGACGAAGAGTATCAGAGGGTTTTCAGCTGTCCTCAGTGCAGACAGACCTTTGGATCGAGGCCTGTCCTGGTGAAAAACACCATGTTGGCAGATTTAGTGGAGGAAGTGAAGAAGACTGGACTCCAAACTGCTCCAGCTGATCACTGCGGTGAACATGTTAAATTTAAAGAATAGATGTGCTTCCAGGCCCTTCTCAAAGTTTTTTTAAAATGTGGGAAAACCATGTTAAATAAAATATTAATCATAGCAGAGTATTATACTTTTAGTAACATACTTTAACAAGTCTGTAGGGAGACATTAATGCATGAAAACTTTTATTTTGGTTTGGTCGATGTGATTTTCTTGTTAACAGTATAATAGTTATTATAGGAATGACAAAAAAATATTAAAGTTATGTAGGCTCACCTCACTATTAAACTTTTCAATTCAAACAGAAACAGATTCAGGCCCAAGCAAGTTATTGGTGCAAAACAAGGTAATATCATTAGCACCATGGACAGCCCTACAAATAAGCCAGACTATGAATGTGTGCAGCTAAAAGGGTATTTTATTCTACTCTTACATATCATGTACAGACACATACAGTATGTGCAGCTAAAGATACCAGGAGAAAGCATCCCTTACAAACAAATGATGAATAGTAAATGATGGACGTTTGGAATGAATGCTTCTGTGGCATAATGTGAATGTAGGGAAGGGCTTTTGAAACGTCCAGCTCCAGGGACAGACGTGATGTTAAAGTGGCTCTGCAAACATGGGAAACTGGAAGGGATTTGTTTGTCTCCTGCACCTCAGAGTGATATCATAGTTTCTTTGACTGCTGTGACAGGCTGAGCATGAAGACCATTAACCCTGTCCAGTATTGTACTCTTCACTGCAGGTTGTAAACAGGTGCTATAAACACACACTGTGTTGAAACTCTCCCTCTCTTCCTGGAATGAGTTAAACCCTCAAAGCCCCTCCCTCTTCTTCCTACTCTCAAACACGGCCAATCCCTTCAGTCCGCGTATTTCCTCCTTCCTGTACCCTCTGCTGATCTGCCGGTGTATCGAGGGGTGTAACCAACATGCTGTAAAGCACAAGAGACTCCTATTTGCTGCAGGAGGGAAGCTATTTGACGCTGTCTCGGAGAGGTGAAGTGACGCAGCAAGGAATTGAGATGGACCAGGAAAAACTCTGCTGTTCGATCTGTTTGGATCTACTGAAGGATCCAGTGACTATTCCCTGTGGACACAGCTACTGTATGAGCTGTATTCAGAACTACTGGGATGAAGAGGATCAGAAGAAATCTTTCAGCTGTCCTCAGTGCAGACAGACCTTTGGATCCAGGCCTGTCCTGGTGAAAAGCACCATGTTGGCAGATTTAGTGGAGGAAGTAAAGAAGACTGGACTCCAAGCTGCTCCAGCTGATCACTGCTATGCTGGACCTGAAGATGTGGGATGTGATTTCTGCACTGGGAGAAAGCTGAAAGCTCTCAAGTCCTGTCTGCAGTGTCTGGTGTCT
>CAFUXE010001246.1:101941-114989 GCA_903364295.1 Serranus cabrilla | reverse complement strand
GACAAAAGATCCAGCAGAGAATCCAGAACAGAGAGAAAGATGTGAAGCTGCTTCAGCAGGAGGTGGAGGCTGTCAACCGCTCGGCTGATAAAGCCGTGGAGGACAGTGAGAAGATCTTCACAGATGCGAAGCTGCAGATCAGATCTCGTCAGAAATCGGAAGTGACGCACATGAACAAGCTTCAAGAGGAGCTGCAGCAGCAGATCACTGAGCTGAAGAGGAGAGATTCAGAGCTGGAGCAACTCTCACACACAGAGGATCACAGCCAGTTTCTGCACAATTACACCACGCTGTCAAGTCTTACTGAAGCTACAGACTCATCCAGCATCAATATCCGTCCTCTGAGCTACACTGAGGATGTGACTGCAGCTGTGTCAGAGGTTCAAGATAAACTAATGGACATCCTAAGTGAGGAATGGACCAAGATCACCCTGACAGGGACTGAAGATGTTTCACTGCAACAGGCAGAGCCCAGGACCAGAGATGACTTCCTCAGTTATACATGTCAAATCACACTGGATCCAAACACAGCAAACAGACATATGCAGCTTTGGAGTAGCCAAAAGGTATTATCCAGAATCATATCAATAGACAATAAATATTCAACTTATAATCACCCAGACAGTTTCACTGACTGTTGTCAGATTTTGTGTCGAGAAGGTCTGACTGGACGTTGTTATTGGGAGGTGGGGTATAAAGGGAGAGACTTATTTGTAGCAGTCGCTTACAAGAGCATTAGCAGAAAAGGAGATGAAAGTGCATTTGGACACAATAACAAGTCTTGGGCGTTGCAATGTTTTAAATATGGGTATGAATTTAGACATAACAATATCAGAGTGCCCATCTCTGGCCCTCAGTCCTCCACAGTGGGAGTGTACCTGGATCACAGTGCAGGTATCCTGTCCTTCTACAGCGTCTCTGAAACCATGACTCTCCTCCACAGAGTCCAGACCACATTCACCCAGCCTCTCTGCCCTGGACTTGGTTTGCATGTTAGTGGAGCCTCTGCAGAAATCTGTCAAGCTCTGAACACAGAAGGCTGAAGTACTTTCTCTTTTCGGCCATGGTGGTTATCATGAATGTTTTTGAATTTTTTTTTTTCATTGTTCTTTCAAAAAATAACAATTCTAGACTATGTACACAGTTCCAAAAGTGAAAACTAAAATGTGATATGATGTCTTATATTATGATAATATGATATCAAAAAGTTAAATAATACATGTACAAATAGTAATTTAATGTCTGTGATGGAGGCTAATGATAAAACTAATTAAGAATACATTTTAAAGGTTGTTGGAGACCTCTGATATTTGCAGGAAAGGGGGGTTAAAATCTTACTAAGCAGAATACAGTTATCCCAAAGGATACTGTCATATACTGGGAACAATCATGTTTTTGTGGTTATTGATCCTGTGTGTGGTCCATGAAGGCCTATGTTTTTGGTTTGATATTTGTATTGTTGCTGTAATATTTTAAGCTTTGTTTTGCTGCATGTATGGAAGCCAATGGGCCTTAAATGAGTGACACTTTAAGACTTATTTTTAATAAATCAAATATTAAATAAAGATGAACTTCAACTAAACCTCTCTCTAAGACTATTTTAACATTGACCCTCTTCTCTTCCCCAAATCCCCTTAAACTTTGCTGAACCAAAAAAGTATTTTATATTTCATACATGTTTAGTATTGCGTCCTTAATTTTAATACATTTGCAAAAACAGATTTGTCTCAAGTGCGGTCTGTCGCGTTTAGGATTTTTTTTAATGATCAACCAGGTAATGGGCAACAAGCTCCACCAATCAGATCTGCTGGTATGGAAAGACGTTTCCATGCTCGCCAATCAGCGCTGTTGGAGTCGAATACAGCGAGCTGCGCCTGTGCCGGTTGGCTGATGTAAAGTTGCATTTCAGCAGCCGAGAGGGAACCACCGACAGTGGCTTCTGGGGTTTCAATTGCATTTGTTGAATAAAAGATATTCAGTTTCTCCTGCTCGGTGGACTGGCGTAGCACCTGCACTGACGATGGCGACGGAGATAACGAAAGGTGTGGAACAAGTCTCAGTGGGTAAGGAAGAAGGAGCTAGCCGGATAGCTGGCTAGCCGGCTAGCTCCCAAGACATGTGTGCCCTATTGCATCAGTTGCGGTGAAGCTAGCAGGTAGCATGCTAGCTAGCGCAGATTTCTGATTCTGTAGGTCCCGGGCTCGATAGCCGTTCATACAGAGCAGGTTTACATAGTCCTATAACATAGTCATTGTTTATGTTTATGTTCGGATACCGACTTAAGATAAAAATCTGCGGCACACATAGAGACATGTTACCTCTGCTAGTATTTAGCCATGACAGCTGTCATGGGCTGCGTCAGTCGCTTAACCCGGTATGGTTTTGCTTTGTAATTGTGCTGTTTTCTAGTAAAGAAAATGCAAGGTCTCGCTCTGTAACACATAACGTATTTTCAGTCTTTTGTGATCCGTTTGCGAAGCTTTCAGTTTCGTCTAGTGTCACAATATGCAGGGGCAAGATAGTCTGGATCCACCCAGTAATACCTGGGGTGTATAATATCAATTAATCAAAATACTTTCTTTATAAAGTATAAAGTATTTATAAATTCAGTACATGGGTCCATATGCCATTCTTTACTAATCAAATCGGTTCTGATGTCTGTGTACCAAGCAAAAACCAAGTGTGATGAGCTTTAGATGTTCTGGTGTTCAGAAAATATGAAGTCGATACAATAGATAGATATGTCTGTGTGAGGTAAATAGACGGAGGTATTGAAAACAATTAGTCCATATTGTACTTAAATGATATTCCCTCTCTACCTTTGTTCCCATGCTTGCAGTCACTGTGAATATTGGGTTACACAGGTTAGATGTTACTGGCTTGCAATTACTCTTTTGTGTTATTTCAATTACTTTGATACAAAGCAGTAAATGTAGTGAGCAGAGGGTTTATATAATAGATGTGGCTTGGCTGCAGCATATGTCAGTTTCTTCAACTTGCCTTATGTTGTCTTCACTCTGAATTAGTGTAGGTTTCCCTTTTTGTGACCCATTAATGAGTATTATTAGGTTACTCAGTGACATATCCCATCACATTCCCTATGCATTACTTATTTGTTACCTTAAAATTTGTTAGGCCTTATCTTCCAAAATCAGGGTTGACCTTTGTAATGGTGTTGTGGGCTGAATGTGGCAGCAGTCATGATCCAAAATCTGCCGGAAATCCTGAAACTGTGGAGGCTGTTGTTGCAGAACATTGATTCCTATGGGTCTGGAATGACATGGTTCAACACTCCCATTTGGGTGGAATGTTCAGATGTCTGGACACTTTTGTCCATGTATGTGTCCTGTGGCGTTTGCCTTGAGTAATAGGTGTTTGTTGGCACTCGTCACATTTGAGGAATGTGGTATTTTAGGCTTCAGCAGCTGATATAAATGAAGAAACTCTGGGCAATATGACCAAAGTCATCCGTCCCAATGTAGGCAGAATTTCATATCAGAATTGCAATTTATAGCGTGATATGTAATGTTTTCTGAGATTTCAATAAACATAATCTTCATGACATAACCTCATAGTATAGTCAGTTATTGTATACACCATAATTCATTTAACGATAGAAATGGTATAGAAAAGTATCTACATTGATGTTGTTTTCATGACATATATCCTGATATCGCCCAGCCTTATGGTGAGCAGTGAACACCTGGTAAAGGCTTCAAACCTCCCTGCTGAATCCCATTGTAGACAGCACCAACACTCCATGAACTCAGTCTATAGCCCCTTGCAGAGAGTTTGTTCAAGGTTGGAACGTTGTACCACTATTTGGCCTCGCCGTTCTGGATAAAAGGTCTAAACACGCAATTGAGGAACAGAGTTGTTCAGCCCTAACGACGGCAGAGGTAGTAACAGAGCTGAATCAATGGTGGCAATACACACACTCAACAACAATGGTGGCATGCTATTTAAAATCACAAACCGAGGCTTTATGGTTCAGTTGTTATTGTTTTTTTCTGTGGAAAAAAAGCAGAGTTGGTGTAATGGCCAAACATTTTAACAGCAGTTTTGCAGTATCTCTGTGAAAGTTGCTTATCTGTGCCAAAGCTTCAAAACCTGACTCATCCTTCAGGGAGGCGATGGAGGTTTACTGGAAATAGAGTTGCCTGGATGTTCCTGTCTCAGGGAGAATTGTGGCTCCTCCCTTACAGTGCTTGTAGTCTGCCTGGAAAGTTTCAAAACTTCCAACTATTATGTTTTGAAAGTTAGGAATATGCTTGAATTTGAATATACTATTTAAAAATGCTTGGTTTTCAACATAATCTCTGGTGTCTAATCTAAAAACCTTTAAATTTTTTTTAATCAAACAATCCTGTCGTCATTTTTGTTTGTCTTCTTGTGTCTCAAACCAGGCAAGCTCATCTGGCTAATAGCAGGAAGTCCTTTAATCATCCCTTACTCTGAAAAATAACAAGCATTTAATAATCGTGATTATAAAAAATCTATATCTGTATGAACAGCTGTTAAACTAAACTGTGTCAATATATTTATTGCTGTATAAATTAATTCTGTAAACTTTAATTCATGCAATTACATTGTTTACAGACGTATTTAAATGTGAAAGCAAAGGCTTAGAGCAGGGGTGTCAAACTGATCCAGTAAAGGGCGGAGTGGCTGCAGGTATTTGTTCCAACCAAGCAGGAGCACAGGTGATACTGATAATTAATCAGCTGAGTGAAGACAGTTCAGGTGATTGAATGATTGGATTCAGGTGTGTTTCTTCTTGGTTGGAACAAAAACCTGCAGCCACTCGGCCCTTTACTGGATCAGTTTGACCCCCCTGGCTTAGAGTCTGGAAATTTTTCGTTTATGTATGTTAAAAGTGCTTGAATTATACCCTGAAATGATGCAGGTTCTTGAATTTTCACTCAAGGAATACATGTTACGGAGCTACATCTGACATTATTTGCAGACAGCTCCTCTGTGAAAACCAGCAGCCACTGATACATGAATGAAGAATAAAAGTTGTGAGCAAATAGAATTAAAAATAAGTAAATGTTTAATCCAGGTTCCCCCAGGTAGTGTCTAACAGGACTGGCAGGTCCTGCTGCGTCTCACTCTGTCTCTGCTTCACAGGTGAGCTGTATGTGTCAGACAAATGTGGCAATGACCAGGACGGGGACGGCACGGAGCAAAAACCCTTCAAAACTCCGCTGAAGGTAATTCCTCATATTGTCTGTTATCCATGCATATGTTGTTGCAACACGCTCCAAGATTTATTGTTAATGGAAATAATATGTATGTTATTGCGATTTGGACTACCATGTCTGCCAGCAACTCATTGTGTTTATGAATAAATCCTCACAGGCGCTGATGTTTGCTGGGAAAGAGCCATTCCCGACCATCTATGTAGAATCACAGAAAGAAGGAGAGGTTGGTTTCTCGTTTTCAAATCTTTCGCCTTCTTCATATCTGCCGACTTTATGTACAGGGAATTATTTTGTCTTGTTTATAGATGGAAAATGGTCTATTTACTGTTTGTACACTGATTTTATTCAGATCTGGAGCATCTGTTTTAGTTTATTGTTTTTTCAACCAGATTTTTTTTTGTACCTGCCAGCTGCTTCAGTGTTTGGCTGCAGTAAAACCTGCAGAATCAGACACATTATCAGACACATCCCAGGATAGGGACCTGTAATCTCTTACTCCGGATGCTCAAGAATAAACCGACACACTTTATCTGTTTTATGTCTTTTTTTCTGGTCCGTTCACATACTGTATGTTTCCTCTTTCTCGTCCTCAGCGTTGGGCGGTGATCTCTAAGACGCAGATGAAGAATGCAAAAAAAGCCTTTAACCGTGAGCAGATGAAGTGTGATGCCAAAGAAAAGAAGGAGGTGTGTTTGCTTACGTCAGCCCCTGCAAGAACAACAAGCTACATTTAATTCACGTGTCGGCTGCAGCGTCGTTAACCGTTTGCTCCATGTCTGTGGTTGTAGGCAGAGGACACAGAGAGGAGAGAGAAGAACCTGGAAGAAGCCAAGAAGATCACAATTGAGAATGACTCCAGCCTGCCTGAGCCTGAAGCGGTCAGCCCTGTTGTTTCTACTCCGATATCAGTCTAATGTTGTCTTCTGATTAGGGTGCAAGTAACTGCTAAAAGCTTTTATTTAATGCTTTTTGTGGTAACACTTTTATTTAACCTACATTCTTAGTGGTTTTCATGCATTTGTCATTTAGCACAACTCCACATATAAAGCATTTGCACATGGTGTATAAACAGTTAATGGATGCTTGATAACACAACACATTTTTATAAATGTGTTCATGAAAGGCTTCAGCCCAAAGACAGTTAGCTTAACTGTAGCTGACAACTATAGAATTCTGGTCTTAATTATCTAACATCTAAAATCTTTTTTTCGGATGAAAATCTTTGAATTGAAATCTTATCAAATGATCCAATGTGTATCAATTCAACAGTCCTTGACATTAAAAAAGTAGGAAGTATTACAAACCAGACCAGATATTCAATACCAGCTCTCAGTACCTGACTTTTGTTGTAACAAGTACATTTTTGTTGGTACAAAAAAACGACCCAACCCCAAGTAACTGAAGTGTTGACTGTTTTGCAGGTCAAAATCCATCTTCTAGAGGCTAAGAGAGGTCAGAGAGTCAAAGTGTTTGGATGGGTTCATCGCCTCAGGAGACAAGGTGAGAGCAAATCAAAGCATGACAAAGAAGTCCCTGTAATTGTGGATTAAAAACATGAAATTTTCTTAAGATGAATCTGTTTTTTGCCTCTCCAGGGAAAAACCTGATGTTCATCGTGCTGAGGGACGGAACTGGTTTCCTTCAGTGTGTCCTGTCTGATAAACTGGTACAGCTTCACAACTTCCCCATTTGACATTATTCATATGGTGTTATGATAAATGAAACTGAAAGAAGTGAAGATGACTTCTAAAGTGCGTATCTGTGGTGGGGTGAAAATGTTTTATTTTTTAAAATGTACATATAAACATCTGTTAAACATAATTTTATAAGCTTTAAAACTTGCTTCATGTATACATTTTTTTCTATAGAAATGGGCAATGTAAAGCTTTTTATCAGAGCATGCTCACAACAAATCCTTACTCACATAGAGTATGCACCAA
The DNA here is from genome assembly GCA_903364295.1 of Serranus cabrilla. Lineage (NCBI taxonomy): Eukaryota > Metazoa > Chordata > Actinopteri > Perciformes > Serranidae > Serranus > Serranus cabrilla. The sequence goes on along the minus strand of CAFUXE010001246.1, from coordinate 107,845 downwards.
GATACATTTTTTAAGCTAAGTTGTTGACCATGATTATGATATAAATATGTTTCCCTCTGATAGAAACCAACACTGACTCTCGTTCTTGTTTACAGTGCCAGTGCTACAATGGTTTGATGTTGTCCACAGAGAGTACTGTCGCTCTGTACGGGACTGTCACTCCAGTTCCTGAGGGGAAACAGGTAAACACACCCGCTGCAGAACAGACTGAACCTGCACTACAACTGCATGCACACTAGAAACCAGCTCACTCAGATTATCTGGTTATGCAGGAAATCAGAAGTTGTTTACAGATTTTAGTAAATACTCACCGTAAATACATCATTCATTCATTCATTCATTATCCGTAACTGCTTATCCGAACCCAGGTCGCAGATCCAAACCAAACAGTTTGTTAGAAAACTAATAAACAAAACATCTTCCAGTTTGAGATGGTAAAAAATAGAATTCTTTAACATATACGGGGAAATGTGCGAACATACACTAATACTGCGGGATGGATATAAACAGATGAAGGTCATCAATGAGTTCTTGTCTTTCTATTCAGGCACCTGGAGGCCACGAGCTGCACTGTGACTTCTGGGAGCTGATTGGCTTAGCCCCGGCCGGCGGGGCCGACAACCTTCTGAACGAAGAGTCGGACGTGGACGTCCAGCTGAACAACCGACACATGCTGATCAGAGGAGAGAACGTCTCGAAAATCCTCCGAGTCCGCTCTACCGTCACACAGTGCTTCAGGGACCACTTCTTCAACCGCGGATACCACGAGGTGGAGCACTGTGACAACATGACAAATCCTCTGTCTCTCCTAGCGTTTAGAAATGGACAATAAAATAATTTCTTTTATCCGGACAAACCTGCTTGCTCAGGTTATCCAGATGGCAGATTAAATCAGCGGCAGCAGGCACTTTAATACGATAAAAAAAGGTTCCTGAAAGTCAAAGTGTTGAGTTTTAGGGAAGCTGTTTGAGGCTGCAGGCTTTTTCTTCCCTTGTTCAGCTTCTTTATTTAAAGTTTTTTAAATATTTGATCTGCAAAGATCTGCACACAGCCTGGGTTTGCAGTCTTTAGCTGATTGTCCTTGAATGAGTCAGCAGTAGGATTTGGCTTCAGTATCACACTATCAAATTCAAATCCACTATTGACTATGTGTTAAGTTATCTTAAATTCATGGTGCTTACGATTTTAGTCCAGGATTTGCACATACTCGTGGTTACTGTGGTAACGGCTAGTGTGGTTTACAGTCATCGAGCAGCTCAGAAATACAGCAGAGGAGCAGCTGACTGGTGCTTTTAAAGTGAAGCCAAACAATTGCAACTGTGATCTGATTTTATTTAGATTTTATTACAACTGCGGGGCTCAGAAAAAGGAGTTGAGGTGTGGAGCCCTTCATTCAACAGCTGACTGACTGAACCTAAAAATGTTTTTTAATTGAAAGGATTATAACCAAACAAAACTAAAACCTTGAATTACATTTGTTGGCCGTATACAGTTTTGAATGGTACATTCCCCATACATCAGCCGAGCAGTTCTGTTATCCATATGGCTTGCATAAACATGCCTCCTGGGTGATCCTATTACAGGTGGACAGCATGTAACATGTCAGTTCACACCTGGCATTAGAATGCATCTCCACATGTGTACTGATTGGATCCTCTGCATGCAAACAAACGCATAGTAAACGCTGGGCTAGTACAGCAGATGTTGCAATGTAACATTACTGGATTGTCTGAAGTAATATTCTTCCACCATATCTGATTTCTTTCTTGTTATTTTGTCTGGGTGCAGATATTTCCTCCAACCCTGGTGCAGACTCAGGTAGAGGGCGGCTCCACGCTGTTTAACCTCAACTACTTTGGCGAGCAGGCGTACCTGACACAGTCCTCCCAGCTCTACCTGGAGACCTGCATACCTGCTCTGGGAGACACCTTCTGCATCGCCCAGTCGTACCGGGCCGAGCAGTCCCGCACCCGCAGGCACCTGTCTGAGTGAGTACACAGAGCTGGCTCCATGTAGGAACTGCAAGACGACAAAGGAAAAAAAGTAGAATAAATACTGATTGAGACTGTAAAGTGTTTCAGTTTCTTTATCAAATATTTGCCCAGGAGGAAACTGATAAGCACTGAAATCGACATTTGAGACTTAAACACACTGAGTTGGTGTGATTCAAAACCACATCTGCTTGCATAGCCAGCAATGTGTCCACATACTTATGACCATATAACACACAGCGTCCTGTACCTCTGGACTAATAATCATTACTCCCTCATGTCAGTGGATCATCGCCTTGTTGGCAACAGTAGATTTAAAAATGACACATGCTCATATTAAGCAGTCCTGAAGCTTGGGCCCAATGGAACTATGATTGGTCTGCAAGGGTGTCAAACTGATCCAGTAAAGGGCCGAGGGGCTGCAGGATTTTGTTCCAACCAAGAAGAAACACACCTGAATCCAATCATTCAATCACCTGAACTGTCTGCACTCAGCTGATTAATTAGCAGTATCACCTGTGCTCCTGCTTGGTTGGAACAAAAACCTGCAGCCACAGCGGCCCTTTACTGGATCAGTTTGACACACCTGGTCTACAGCATGCAGTGTACTCCATCTGTCAACAGTAATTACGTTTTACATAAGTACAAAGACTTAATAGGATTAAGAGCAGATGCATGTATGTGTTGTCGGTCAGGTCAGCTGTTCTGGGTAAACCGGTGTGACCAACAAACATCGATAGAGGCGTCTGACTAGTTTGACCTGCCTCAACGTTTAGTGAGCAGAGGTGATCATTGTGTTTCAGTGTGGACAATAATGACATTTATACGGTAGGAATTAGGGCCCGACAGATATAGGATTTTTAACACTGATGGTGATACTGCTTTAAGAGGGGAAACTTCATCCTTAACCGATATGGTGGCTGATAGTCATTTTTTGAGCTGGAATGAAAATAGACCTTTTTTATGTGGATTGTCCACTGATTTTCCACCACTCTGTTAAATATTACTAAGCTCTCTGGGTGCATTGTTGTACATTATCATACATTATACAAACAACGTATTACATTCAGCCAATTCTATTAATGACAACTGAGAACATTAAGAATATATAAGAATAAAATAAATAGCTAAATAAGCATCATAATTGTTCACTTTCAGTCAATTGCAAACTATTAAAAGAATAAAAAAATGCTAACGGCATATACACAGATAGTGAAAGGCCTTTGTTGGGCTGTTTATAATAATAATAATAATATATCTATCGGACTCTAGTAGTAATATGGGAATATGTCCTGTTGTTCCATTAAAGGGGAACTCTTGCTCTTAGGGAGTACTATGACAAATGTGAAAAAGTAGCTTATTGCTCTGGAGTTGGTGAAAATAAATGTATGTATAAGTAAAAACATAATCAAACCTAATCATACCTCTTTAAGGTTTGTTTGTATTGTGAGAAATGTAGGTTAATTGATTACTCAGTGACTTTGTTCACATCATGCATTTGCCTCTTTTCGTTGATAAAACTAAGCCCTAAAGCCTGCTGCATTCTGATAATTGATTACATTTCTAATTATTCAGGTACACTCACATCGAGGCCGAGTGTCCCTTCATGACGTTTGAAGATCTGCTGAACAGACTGGAGGACCTGGTGTGTGACGTGGTGGACCGAGTGCTCAAATCTCCCGCCGCACAGCTGCTCTACGACATCAACCCCGTACGTCACATTGTTTAATATGTTGGAGCGTGTACATAAAGGCTATCACCCAATCACAGTGTGCATCTTAAGTAACAGTCAATGAAATGTGCATCAATACGCTTTAATGATAAATACTAATATTAACAGTGTTTGGTATATTGAGCTGGACATTGGAGAGTTACGTAATCTCACCTCCACTTAGGTTAACAAAAGCCCCAGAACTGCTCCTGTTTTTCATAGGCACGTGGAGTTGTTATTTATACTTCATAGTGATTTGATAGTCATATTGCTATTTCTTTCCAGAACTTTAAACCCCCCAAGAGGCCGTTCAAGAGGATGAACTACTCTGAAGCCATCGAGTGGCTCAGAGAGCACGACATCAAGAAGGACGACGGCACCTACTATGAGTTTGGAGAGGTGACGACTGAACACACACACACACACAGCCGTCAGAATGTCTAACATATACGCCCTCATCACCAAATGAGCTCTTGTAATAAAAGTTGTATATTGAAAAAAGAGTCAAAGTTACAGTGCAGAGATATATAGTTAAAAAACTAAAATAAACATATTAAAATTGTTTAGTATAAGGCAGCTGTAAACAGGTAAGTCAAGTCCAAAATATAAAAAAGGCTGAAACGCTAACAAAATGCCTGTATCTAGCTACAAACATTAGATTTAAGAAAGTCAAATAATTATGTGAGCACTGTCTACCAGAAAGGACCAAGTAGCTGTTAGTAAGCTAATGTTAGCTATATGTTAGCAAGCAGCCTGAGGATCAGAGCTGAGCTGCAGTTTTCAGCCTCACCTGCAGAGGGCAGGCTGTCCTTACTGTCAGCTGGAGCGCCCAGACATGTCAGAAACATGTGACTATCTCGCTTTGATCTTTGCTCACTGTCTGTCACTACATTCGTTATTTTTTTGTTGGGCCTTATACTTTGAATTGAATTCAACATATATCATTACACAGCATAACAAGGTTTCATAACAATTCTTTCTCAAACTTAGTTTTACATTTTTAAAAAAATGCTTCTTGTGTGGCCTTAATTTGCTCTTTAACCCTGTTTGGACTCATCTGTCTGTCCCTCTCAGGACATCCCCGAGGCTCCAGAGAGGTTGATGACCGACTCCATCAACGAGACCATCCTGCTCTGTCGTTTCCCAGCTGAGATCAAATCCTTCTACATGCAGCGCTGTGCCGACGACAAGCGTCTCACTGAGTCGGTACGAACCCTCAGGAGTCACAACTTTGGGCAGAGAGCTGGACGTATATATCCGGGTGTTCTGTGCCTCTGTGCTGATATGGTCTGATGCAACTAGAGATACTGTAGGGACAGGTGCTTCTGTACTAACTGCACAGCAAACCCTCTGACACTTTATCATCAGAGTGTATTTCAGTCTCACCTAAATGGAACAGTAACCCTTTGAGTTGATATGTGGAGCTCTGATGGGAACTCTGTACCTGTGGACTTAAACTGACACATTAAGGCAGATTTAGGGTGCAGGAAGCCCTGATGTTATTTTCTAACTGACTAGCTGTCTGATGTTGTCCGTGCTTCCCTGCAGGTGGACGTGTTGATGCCAAATGTTGGCGAGATCGTTGGAGGCTCGATGCGTATCTGGGACGCTGAGGAGCTGCTGGAAGGATACAAGCGGGAGGGAATCGACCCGACCCCGTACTACTGGTACACTGACCAGGTAACAGAAAACAGTTTCTCTGTTGCCCGTTACACCCAAAAGGGGAAAATGTTTCTATTTGAGCATAAACACTTTTGATTATTGATTAATCCTTTAAGTCTCCCAGTCATAACTACCAATTATTTACAGTGCTCGTCACAATGAAAGTTTTGCGATTCATTTGAAATATTAACCACATAAAAAAATATAAAAAAGTTGCGGGCTGAGATTTTAAAGCTGATGTAAAGATACGGGTGTTGTATATAAGTAGCGAAGGAATCTATTGGTACCAACAATGCTGTGATATCTTGCCGTGAAGGGGCTAAATAACGCTCCAAAGTTAGCTTCATTTTGATGAGGAAAAAACTGACATGGACATTTTCAGAGGGGTCCTGCTCACTTCAGATATCTGAATAGAAATGGGTGTGATGCCATGGGTCTCTGCCTGGCAGATTAATCACAGCAAATTGTGTCATTAATTTTAAAATAAATTGTCAGCAAAATAAAAAATGATGCTTTGCATTAAACACTGCAGTGCTCAAA
>CAFUXE010001246.1:88299-98354 GCA_903364295.1 Serranus cabrilla | reverse complement strand
CCTGAACTGTCTTCACTCAGTTGATTAATTATCAGTATCACCTGTGCTCCTGCTTGGTTGGAACAAAAACCTGCAGCCACTCGGCCCTTTACTGGATCAGTGTGACATCCCTGCTCTACACTCTCTCCTGGCCAAAATCTGTAATGCTGCATCCTTGGACACCTTAAAAAAAAACTCCTCAAGCAACATCTGTTCCCCAAGGCCCTCAATCCTGTCATCACTGCCCACTTTTTCTATCTTTCTCTTATGTCTCCTTCTTCCTTATAGCTTCCTTGGGTGTCTTGAAGTTATTATTATTTTCACTGGTTTATTGTCATTACCCCACTTTGTATCATAAGGCACTTACGGATGCCCCATATGTTGGTATCAGACCCTGAGGGGCATGACAAAGGGGCAACATTTGACAACCTGAGAATGGGCTACACTACCTGCCCACTGTTATTTGCTTATTCGCCCAAACATAGAAATATGTATATGTTTATATATATTTGTTATGGTTTGTGTCATTTACAAACACATATTAGCAAAGCAACTCATGAACAAGTCTTTTGGTTCACCTATAACCAGTAGTGGAGGAAGTATTGAGATCATTTACTTGAGTAAAAGTACTGAAATTACTCCACTACATTTACATGTCTTGCATTCCTTCTGAAGTATAATAACAAATTACCAGCATCAAAATGTATGTATGTATATATATTAGTGGATTATTATTATTGATGCATTTATGTTCGCAGCATTTTACTGTTGTCAAGGCTGATTTTCACTGCATAATACACTGTTATGGGGTTTAATTTGAAAAAAAAAAAAGCTTAGTAATTTTAAATCTCGACCTGAAAAGTAACTGAAGCTGGCAGCTTAATGTAGTGAAGTACGATGTCCAATATTTACCTCTAAACAGAGGCGGGTAGACAGGGAGGCACGGCCATGCTCATGAATGTGAGCACACTGCTTAAGGAACTGTTTTCTTACTTTGTGTGTATGTTTGTTTTCAGTTCCTGGTTCTTCTTCGTCTTTTGTTGTATTCCTCCATTGTTTTGGAAGGACGGAGGAAATGCGACCTCAAACCTCAGTTCTAGATAAACTGGTCTCATTTCAAGGAATCCTGAGACAATTCAAAACTGCTTCATTAGAACCTGCTCAAGGAAATGATTTCTCTTCACAAGCTGACTAGTATGGAGTCAGTCTTGATTGTGTAACACTGCTTTTATCCTCTTAAAACAGTATGTCCTGTTTATTAACATAATAATTATTATTTTAAATTTTTTTTATATGAGCAGACATTAAGTATTGCTTCAGTGGTGTTTTCATAAAGCAGTTTGATTTAAACATGGAGATTGTCTTCACTTTCACTTTGAATTAATCAATTAATTCTTGATTACTTGAGGGTAGTTATTTTTAAAAAACATTTTTTTTTTTACACATTCTATATTTAGAACCACAGAAATGATACCTGATAATCTATCTATGAACACACACAGACACACACGTCTGGAAGTGGGTGTGACCGGCACGAGCGGGGGCGGGGTTATCTTGTAAAATTCACAAACGTCGATGTGACGCCATACTGAGATAACGGCTCAGCGTCAAGACAGCCAGAGTACGCAGGCTTCAGACCGGAAATACGTCAACTTGTCTCCGCAATAACAGCATCTTACCGTTCATATTTCCAATAAAGATGACATTTTAATTGTGAAAAACATTAACAATAATAAAAACACTCAAGATCAACGGTAACTGTGATTACTTATTAATGGATCTATTGTAATTTAAGTTTATTTCAGCTCACTCCTTCAACATTAGGCTACAATTCTAAATTCATAAAAGGATATTTATTTTAAGTGCTAATTGTTGTATATTAAATGTTTTTGTGCACACATCTCTAAATACATTATTTGCAGATCCTGATAGATTCACAATCAACATTCAAAGAAATATATGTTTCCTGTAATTTTGTACACTAGATTTTCCAATCTCCTGTATTTCTTGCTTTAGTGTTCAACCATGTTTCCAGAGATATGGTTTATATTACTATATCATGGTTAAAAAAATCAAAGTTGCAACTGAAGCACTCTTTAAATTTGCAATAACATCCGAAACTGATTACAAATCGAATCAATTCTTAATACACAAGTCACGAATCCCTGAAATTACAGTGAATAAAAAATAAAAAAATGTTGCATCATCCAATGATACTATCAGTAGTTTTATTGTGAAATTAAATTCCGGAAGTAATAATGTTATGTGGACGTACTTGACGGGAGCCTGTGCAGCCAGCTTGTGGTAGCTGAAGGAATCTGGCTGACACATCGGTCTGGCCAGGGAGTCACTCAGTGAGGGGGGATACTCGTGGAACTAGCCGCTGAGGGCACAATTATCCAGCCTTCATTTCAGCGGAACAGAGACTTTATCCGGCAGTGAAAACAGAAAATGACCATGATGGCAGTTCTGGGAAGCGCCGGTCGCTTGATCCACTGTAAGTGTAACTGTGAGCTAAGTTAGCTGGTCAAAGCTGTGCACTTAAACCTTCAAGTTTCACGATTTCGCCCATGATGTAATGCCACAGCGTAAACTGTGTTACTCTGTTTCTTTTGTGCAATTTAAATGTAGTTTCGCGTGATAAAGCATTGTTTGGTGTAATGCAACGTTAATGTAAACTCAACAGCACGCTGACATTGCCATCATCATTTCGTAAACGGTCGTTAAGCTAGCAAGGATGTCGACGTACAACTTCCTGTCAAAACTTTCACAAGGTAGTGACATTAACGCGCAATAATTGGTGTTATTGACTTTTACCGCGTAAGCATCAGTTTATTCTTTCTTCAACGAATTCCGTTTTGTGTTCCTCACCAATGCTTGCCACTTGGACAATATGATATCATTTAATTTGATGAAAGGTGACCGTTTATACGCTTTTATTTTACAGACAGGTTGCGACGTTTCCGGAGCTGTCTAGTCGCTAACTCCCGTTGCTTTGACGCAACCGAACATTACCGTAGGTTACAGTTTAATGTTAATGTTACATAATGGACTTATCCCCTACTTGTGCTGCATTTAGTATCAGTCACAGGATCTGTAAATACTGCACGTAGTCGTTGGTGACCCACGTTTTCTCGGCCAGTGAGTTAACAATTCTATGGAGTTACACAATTCCAACATTGTGAACTTGCATAATCACAGTAGGCCTCCTGGTGGCGCTTCGGGGTACTGCAGCCCGGTTATGAAAGTACGGCTGACTGAATACTGTTATAAGATATAGTTAATAGAATATTAGAATCTGTGTTTACATGCACGAATCAGGGGATATTGTGTTGTTGTGTTGGGATATATTGTTGTGTAAATTATAAAAGTGTGTTTAGGGTTATGACCTCATGTGAGAAGTCAATTTGGAGTCAGGAACACATTAATACATTACTTATTTCTACTCTTCATTCCACACCCATGTTTACAGGCAAATATACCAAATGTATCAGGCTGAATTGCTTTATGAGGTTATTCACACAACATCTACAGAATTTTGATTTTAATTATTTTCAAATGTAATGAGAAATGAGTTAGAATAAAATCAGATATCCATTTAATTCTTTCAGAGCACAATAAAAGACAATATTTGAGTGTTTTATTATTGGGATAATCATGATTATCATCATGAGTGACTTGAAAAAAAGTGTCTGTCTCCCTAGTCCTAGATTAACTTCCTTGATATTTTTCACTGCCACAAACATTATAACATTTGGCACAGGCAATATAGATCATATACCTGGCTGTTTTATTTTTGTTTTTTACAGGAATTTGATTTTGATGATTATTGAGATGATAGTAATCATACTGTTGCTAATAGTGAATGCTAAAAACTAGTTTGGTTCTACACCGAATAGTTCAGAGGGTAAAGGCTTTGGAGTCAAGAAATGTATGAATGTAAGGTGTTGGAAAACAACATGCATGCCTGGTAATATTTACTCAGATAAAATAACCATATATAACCAGATTTCTTCCAATTTCTGCTTTAGTTGCCAGGAGCAGCGTCAGTCTGAGTGTAAGGAGACGCTCCACTGCTGCTGCTTTAGCCCAGTCTGCGAGTCCAGAAACACAGGAGAACAGGTGACACTCACTCACTCACTCTCACACACACACACTCTCACTATCTGCCAACACAAAGTGGATGTTGATGTGCAGAAATACACACTGTATCATTACTATGACAGCTAGTGCAGCTTCAGGGGACAACAAGACAACAGACAACAGTGCTGTCAGCCATCTGTGATCTGTCGTGCTTCATCATTGGGCCGTTGTGAAGCATCTGTGGTCGACAGTAGCCTGGCCTTTGTCAGGTGTTGTTGCCCCGAGTTGATAGTTACAGCAACTTCAATGTGCCCTGTGGAGTTTTCTTTTAAGAGTGTGCCAGAAAGCATCATTAGCAAGGTAGCCTTCTGATAATATATTTTTTTAAGGCATTTGATAGGCCAATATCCTCTTGTTGAGATTGGCCAACGTGGCCTTAGGGTTAGGGTCGTCTTCATTTTAACAATGGAATTTTGAATTTTTCTTTTTGGAAATAGTAGGTGTTTTCAAAAGTGCCCATGTACATACTTGGCCTAAGAGATGATAGCAGTTGAAATGTCGGTTTGAGAGTAAGAGATGAAAGTTTATGAACTGTTGATCGGAGAGTAAGAGATAAAAGCAATTGAACTGCTAGAGCAGTGAAAGAGGAAGTTTGAGAGTAATGGCTGAAAAACTTGGGGCACAGACACGATTTTTCATGGTGGCGGAGCGAGGTTATTTCCCTGTTGCACAGACTTTTTGTTGCATGTGTGCTTTGCCAGCTTTATTGTGTGTATATTGAGATTAACTGATTGATTAGGTAGTTGGTTATGCAGTGTTTTAAAGTGTAGGCTATATTAAGTGGCACTAAATAAATTGTATAACTGGAATCATGGATACACATTTATTTATCTTTAATGAGAAAAATTACCAGGTTGCAGCTTTCAGTTGATGTATTTTGTTACACCATCTTCTCACCACTGTCTCAAGGCTTTTTGGCTCTCACGTGTTCTTTGAAAATGGCAAACAATAATTATGAATGAGACAAAAGATTCCTTGGGGGCATAGAGGACTCTGGACTCTGGATTATGGTTATAATAGTGATTTCATGCACAGTTTTGCAAGATCCATCAGAACTTACTGGCTATTATGAACTGGTGGCATTGAAGTTGGCCTCACAAGCGGACACAACAAGCCAACTTCAGCTACTTAAAGTAATGCTAGTTTCTGAGTTTGACATGGCAAGCTAATATTAGGCACTTGAGCTAAAATTAGCTTCATAGACCAAGAGGAAAAGCAATATGCATACTGCTTGAGTGCGCTTAATTTCACAAGTTGCACTTTAAACTAACCAGCTGCTGGACCTAACAGTAATCTCACAAAACCTGTATTAGCTCCTGGAGTTCTGTGTGTCTCTATATGTTTTTTCTTGTTTGTTTTCAGTTTTTGTAGAAATGCATTCACTTTAAAAATTAAGGACCGCTTTTATCTAACTGTTGTTGTTCTCTGCTTGTCTTGGCATTATGCTATTTTATTGCTCTCTAACCTCACTGTGAAAAATGTTTTTAACATGAAATTGTTAATTGCTCTTCTGCTTTTCTTTACAAGATATATTACATTAATCAAAATAAATACTAAATACTAAATACTTATGAATATGCATTCATAATTATGAATCTCTTGTGTTTGCAGGAAACCTAAGACTGGCATCTTGATGCTGAACATGGGAGGACCAGAGAAACTAGAAGACGTCCACGACTTCCTGCTGCGCCTCTTCATGGACACGGACTTGATGAAACTTCCTGTACAGAAGTATGTACCATGTACACACCAGACGGGAGATAAAATAGACAAATAGATGATAGAGATGCTTATGATTTGGGGCGTGGCTACCTTTGATTGACGAGTCGCTAACACGGCAAGTCAATCAGGATAGAAGCGTGGCAAAACAATACGTATCCACGGCACTTTGTCGACTAAATAGCTGTGAACTTGTCATGTTTTTTTCCTCAGAACTTTGAACCTTTACCTGTGTATTATTTTCATTAAAAAATGCCTCAGCCTTCGGTTACACTAAAAGACACGCCATGGAGTCAGCTGTTAATTTTTTTCCAATAAGTATTGACATTTTGTTTAAGTGTTTGGAGTTTATTTTTAGATACGAGTTCTCGCACCTCCCCAGTCCAAATATGGTCGACGGACGTAAAGCAAGATTGCGCAGCCGCGATGCCGAACTCAAGTTTCAAACAGGCAGAAACCAATTGGGTGTCGTCATGGTGACTACCTCCATTATTTATATGCAGCCTTTGGTACACACACGCAGTTAGAATATAGTTTTTATTTTAGTAAAAACGGTGTTTTAAAAACACTTATGCATTTTGATTCAATTGATTGTTTGCAGCATTACTGACACACACACACACGCACACACACACACACCACACACACACAAACACAAACTAAAGAGAACAAATGGGGAAGGTTGTTGGGTCACGGTGCTCTCTTGCGCCTCTTGTCTGTTTCATAAGTCTGTTTCATAATAAGTGACAGTGAACGAACAAAGTGTTTCTTGTTGCTGCTTGGAAGAAAAAAAAAGCCGTTCCCAGCCTTTTTGGCTTGTGACTGAAGCGAATAAATCCGATATTATCCAACATCACAGGTTATGATCTTAGAGCAGATGTGAGTTATGAGCCATTTAATCAGTCTCAGAGTATTTGATCTTATGGGAACTTATCCAGTGTATAAAAGAAGTTAAATTAGAGGAAAGAAAAGAAAATATGCTTTAAAAAAATGTTTTTTTTAATCGCTCATGCCCCCCTCAGGTGTTGGAAAAACTGATGATCCCCTGACCTTTCTTCTAACACCATTATCACATCAAAATGTTCATTCTCCAATAGTTGGAATAGGACCAAATACTTGTTAAACTAATGACATTATCGGCTTCAGATGTCTTGTGTTTATTGCTAATATGCAAACATGTCAGAGCTGCAAGTATTGCGGTAGACTGTCCCTTTTTTTTTAAATCTCACAGACAGTGAGTCTTTGTTTAGCAGCAAAAACTAGAGTGTTGGGTCATATATTTTGGGTCTGGGGACCAGCTTCTGAAATACTTGGATTGAAAATGTTCACTTTGCCCTCTATTTGATATTTATGGATGAAGCCATCGGACTTTGGTGCTCCCCTGAATTTGAAACAAGCAACCAATCCATGTTGTGTCCATGTGCCAGAACAAATCTTGCACAGTTTTTAAAAAAATCACGTATGTAATATAAATATTTGATTCAAACTTTATTAAATGCGTTCTTTTCACTTTCTCAAAATCACAATGCTTAGAAAAAATGCCAATACACACACATTTTCCTTTTATTTTGGGTGTTTTATCCCCATGAATCTACTGTAATGAAATCTATAGGGTCAAAATTGTACTTTAGTTTCCGTGAGTGGTCTTAACTCTACAATCCTTCCTTTGCTCCGCAGTAAACTCGGACCATTCATCGCAAAGCGGCGCACGCCAAAAATCCAAGAGCAGTACAGTAAGATCGGAGGAGGCTCGCCCATCAAACGCTGGACGTCTATGCAGGGAGAGGGCATGGTGAAGCTGCTGGACGAGATGAGTCCTGAGACAGGTGAGACGGTCCCAGAGAGCACCTACACGGCTGCAAACTCTCCATTTAAACTGAATGATTGTAGGAGGAGGGAGGCCATCCTAGTTCTAGTGATTTGCTGGTGCTTGTTTTGCAGTTGGTTCAATTTGCGAACTCTCTTAGAACCAGTTCGCTTTTCCACAGACTTGAGAGCCATGTCATTACTTCACTGTATACATCTGTATATGTCTATGTATATGCGCCAACTCTAATCATATCAGCTATGACAGACTACATGACAGACCGCTGCTTTGATTTTGTGTCCACCGTGAAGCTCTGGGTTTTTAATAAAGACTCTCACAATGTTTTATTTGCCATGTTGGTCATGATAATCCTGCCCTCGGCTCTGATGAAACCAACCGGTTCGTGGTTCCAGACCAGCAAAGAGTTGGTGCCTCTCTGGAACCAGTTTTCCGAGCCGAGAGTCGGTTCTTTGGCTGTTTTAACGCAAAGAGATTCAAGATTGATCACCAGGCTCGAACTGGCCCTCAAACTGCTTTCGAGTAGCAGTATGTGTGTCTCGTAGGCTTTAGAAACACTGGTGTCAATGCAGAACTTATCAGGGAAGACATGATTGCCAGATAGCTTGTTAGCAGCAACGTGTGTGTGAAGTGCAGATAGTGACAGTGAAGGAGTGTCTCTACACACGCCTGCACTCACCTCACTGATAACAACACTAACTAATGGTGTGCTGACTTGAATCAAAAGTCTCCAACTGTGTTAATTTCATTATCCAGATATTTTTACTTTATTATACAAATGCCAGATTTGTGTTCTTTCATAGCCAGTTTTACTCAAACAGTAGTTCACGTAGTTCGTAGAAATTGACTTGAGTTTCTCTTTTTTCAGCCCCTCACAAGTTCTACATCGGTTTCCGGTACGTTCACCCGCTGACGGAGGAAGCCATCGAGGAGATGGAGAAAGACGGTGTGGAGAGGGCCGTGGCCTTCACACAGTACCCTCAGTACAGCTGCTCCACCACAGGTGACGGTCACACATGGCAGATACAAGATTCTACATAAAGAGATAAAAACAAACATAAATGATCCTCAGTACAGCTGCTTTACAGTAGTAACAATGTGAATTGTGAGCACCAACGCTGGTCAGAAGTAATAAACACTTTTCCGGAGATCACAGACATTGAATTAATTGGAGGAATAAAAAATGATAAAAACGGAAAATTATAAAAGAAAAGATAAGACGGATGGTGGCAGTTGGTGTTACCACACCCAGAGTGGGATCCACCCTGTTACCCTCTGATAAACACACCCACCCACCCACTCACTCATCCACTCGCAAGCACACACACGCAGTGTCAGTAAATTGTAAACAAAGTGAAATTCAGTGTTTTCTCAGGCGGCTGTTGGTGATGCAGGTCTGTTCATGCAGTGTCGAGATGGGCAGAGCTTTTCAAACATAATCAGCTTGTTTATTCTCAAGTAGCAACAAAAGCTAAATCTGCAGCCCTTGTTTGTAACAGAAATATTCCCAGGAAGTCTGTGAGGGCTGTCCAAATGCACTAACCGTCTCTGAATCACCCCCCGACAAATAGATCCAGTGTTGTGCTCATTAACAACTGTTTACTGGAGCCCTCAGTTCTTTTTTTCTAAGGTTGGGGTGTTATCATAGCTAGTAACTTAGCTACTTTCATAATAAGGAGCAGCAGTTATAGTCCAATAAGACTAGTAAGACTATCATATAACGTAAACTCAACATTTTTGGTGGCCTTACATGATAGTCTGGCCACTGTTCCACCTCATTTCAAGAAATGAAAATGTTCCTGAGCCCTTCATGGGCCACTTCCTAGTTGGCAACATAACTGGCCAATTGCAGACTGTGAAAAATACAGGACACTGCTTACCAAACAGTAATGTTGTCTCCCTGGGAAACCAGCGGTAATGCCAGTGTTGGTATAGCGAAGAAGTTGGAGGAAAATGTGTATGTGTTCTTACAGTCATGCTGCACACAACACCGCAATCACAGCCTAATATGATGCTTCATATTTCTTACTTAATGCAATTTTACTGTGTGAGCGTGACTAACTGGATTAATTGCATTTTAAGTTTCCTGTAAGATTTAAATCTACAACTGATTTGAAAATCTATCATTGTTCTTTTTCATTTTGACACTGCCTTTAGTGTTCAGCAGTGATTACCCAGTTGTTTTGTTTTATTAAAACATAAAAGTCCAAAAGACAGATGACAAATTTCTGCTTCACTTCCCTTTTTGATCTTTGGAAAGGAAACACCGACCCAAACGATGCACCTTAGTTTCCAGCAGCTTGTCTTGTCTTCAGGAGTTAATTCCTCCTTAACAGCTAGAAACATCTTTATAATATTCATTTGTTTTGTTTGTTGTCGCATCTACAGG
>CAFUXE010001246.1:40525-59703 GCA_903364295.1 Serranus cabrilla | reverse complement strand
CAGAACCGAGAAGTTCACCTACAACTTGATTTATTGAGGTCTTTGTTGTTTGCACTGAAAAGAAAACCAACAGATGCATCTTCTCATCCAAGACCTCCACCTTTGTTGAATCTGTTTGAAGGTCTACCTGTTTGCTCTAGTGTCAGGACCACAAGACTTCATGAGTCTGCAGCTTTTATTTTTCAGTGCAAAACCGAATTTTCGTCTCTTTCCATTTGTGGATATCAAGACCGGATTATGCTTCAAACCAAGGGCTTGTCAGATGGTATTCCAACATTAAAAAGGATCCTGGATGTTATGATCCTCCTCTTGCCATCATGTGGCCATTAGGAACAGGTGTGAACACATGTTTCTTTGTTGTGCTACCTTGTCCATTTGAAGCACACAGGCCTGAAACCTCAAGTTCTCATTTTCAGGAAAACATTCGACAAAGCAGAACCCACTGGCCATATTTGATCATCATTTGTAACCATTATTAACCTGTAACAGGTAAAGTGATACTTGTTGTATCACTGTTCTGGCTAACAATGGTTATTTTTTACATTTAAATTTGTTTCCCCAGGCCTTTTTGTTTATATTGCTGACTATGAAATGAAAACTCACTCTGCTGTAAGGCTCATCACTCAGACAAATATAGAAATTGCTTGCACCCCCTGATATACAGTATCCTGCACAACTGCAGGCCCTGTGATAGACTGGCGTCCTGTCCAGGGTGTACCCTGCCTCTCACCCAATGTCACCTGGGATCAACTCCAGGCACCCACAACCCGGGTTTGGATAAGCAGTTTAGGACAATGAACGAACGAATGAATGAATGAATGAATGAATGCCCAACCCCGCGCTACACCTGCCTCTTTCCCCAATACACTTATTCTTTTTGAGGAGAAAAGACAGTGCAAGGCCAAGAGAGAATGAGGGGAAAGAGAGAGAGAGGAAGGGAGAGAAAAGAAGAAAGTAGAAAAGAGGACAAAATGAGGAAGAAGAGAGAGCACAAAAGCATGGAGCTGAGCGCAGACCGTACTGAAGAGGACAAAAATCTTTGGTTTCTTTGGTTTCATCAACACGATTAAAAGGACAAATGGAAAGTCAGTGAGGTAGCCTCTCTGGTTCTCACTATTGAAATAGAAAGTTTTTTTTCTTTTTACACACACACAAAATCAGTCTTGGAAGCAGCTAGCTTTAAGGGACTCCTCAGTTTTCCTTCCTAACGAGTGAAACAAGTCAGTGTGTTTGCATTCACGCAGTCACACACACACACCGATATTCAGGGAACAGATGGGAAACAGCAGGTATTTTCCTTTAGAGGTGGTGTGTGTTAACATCACATCCTGTTTACAATAACCTGGATAAGCTCTTATACTGACACAGAATCACAGAAGAAGTAGGAGTTGGCGAATGGGCAGAACTCTGGAATACAGAACGCAGTTAATGCAACGTTGTATTTGATGTTTTTTTCTTCTAAAGCCTTTTTACATCCTACTGTTAATATTCACTTGGACAGCTCGTCTTGAAATAATTGGAGCATTAAGGCCCTTTTCTCCTAATTACAACATATTTGATTTTTATAGCCTGTTGAGTTATACTGAGCACACAAGTAAGTGTACAGTGCAAACTGGCACAAATCTGGTGAAACAAATGAACACCCCATTTTGTCTTGAACACAATGCATTAGAATCCTGAACCTCTGGGCCTAAAAAGTGAAGCCAATGTGGAGGTGCCTTAAACCTGTATTCTTTCTATTGGTCAGCAGGGGGCAACACTACTGGTTACAAAAAGAAGTCTGATTGTTTGATAAAGCGGGGTGTGCTGTGGCTACCTTTCAATTAAGAGCTCTCTACCACATCGCATTGTGTACATTTCTGTGTTTTTGAACTTTGACCCTTTCTCAGAATATTTTCAGGCCTTAAAAATAAATTTTAATATTTTGATCGCCTAAAAACATCATGGCAGGTAGCTACAATCTGTGTGATTCTTTGTGTTGGAGCAAGAAAATGCCCATAAAAAATCACTTTATTACCACAGAGTGCTTGATTTATGTCAAGCTTTTAAGGGCATAAAGAGGTGCTTTTTAAACATGTAAGGTCAATGTATGAATAAGACCTTAACCAGGGTATGAGCTGCGTGGATGTAAACACACACTGTTTATTGGCCTCTCAAGGATTCCAGTTATCTTTGGTGAGTCAGTTTATGTCAACATGTGGCTCTTACTTCACCTGATCAAGTGTCACTAGAACATCAGTCTGAAATTCATTGCTTGTTAAACAATGGTCAGCAGGATGCAAAGAAATTAAAAACAAAACAACCAATAAATTAGCCATAAAAATCACAAAGATGAAAAGAAAAACAGATGCAGTGCTCATCATTCAGTCGGCTATTATTTGTAATAAAGAGATTGTTTTCATTTTCAGGAAAAAAAAACAAAATATTACCAGGACAAAAAAACTAGATTGGCTAAAAAGTGAGAGCAAGTGTTGACATTCAGAAGTACGCAAGTCTAATCTGACATTCCTACATTGTTCTGTCATTAAGTCTAAACATTCATAAAACAACATTTCATTTGCTTTTTAAAGTAAAGCTAACTAAGAATAAATTAATAGGCCTGGCATAAGCACTGCATCTTTGATGCAACTAACATTCTTAAATACTCATAAATATTCATCAAAAACAATTACATCTAATTAAATAACATTAAATTATTAAGTACAAAACTAGCGTGTTCTAAAACACCTCATAAATAAATACAGCATTGAACAGAAAGAAAAGGGAACATACAATGTAAACTTTGGCAAAGCTAATCATCAAGGGTAAAAGGGTTCAGAGGGAGATTTGGCAACAAAATTTGTTCGCTTAAATTAATTCACAATTAAAAAGAAAACATAAATTACATTAAATTAAAAAAAAAAATCATATATTGCAAAAACCTAGGAAGGAACATAGTAGTAATAGCAGACACATACGTATTGGCAAATAATTTTAAGTACTTAAAAACAGACAAGCAATGAAAACCTCTTTGGGACAGTTTTTGGTTTCATACCCATTTTTTTGGTTTGGCAGGTTTAGCCTGTTACATCCAGACAGAACTGCAAGTGGGAATGGAAAATGGCCGCCACCCTCCTGAGCCACAAGCCACGCCCCTCCATTGGGCGTGGTCAGCAGGATGGGAGGGTCAGGTGGGCGGAGGATTTCTTTGGACTAGAAGCTTTACATACAGAAAGAGAGAGAGAAAACTAAGGATAAAGCTATTTGACCGATATTTTAGCAGTTTCTCTCAGCGGGCGTAGTGTTATTTGGTTTTGTTTCATTTATTGTTGTTGTATGGAGCAGCGGCATAGTTCCTCCCCCCTAAAGAACAAGCTAACGTGGGTTTGTTAGCTATGGACAGTTAGCATATCCAATCATCACTTTCTTTGGGAGGCTCTTCCTCCAGCATGGCAGTGTGGGCTTAACAAACTGTGGTGTAATGACTTTCAAAAAATGTGCTCTAGACCTTTAAAACTTTTCCACCCAAACCAGCAGAACTTTTTTATTATTAGCCAAAACTTAACTAAGCAAACTATCGTCCTCAGTCCATTAATTTCAATCTGCTCCAAAAATTTTAGCAAGCTAGCTAAAATGTAAAATAGCAAGAATGCACGTATAACACTTGCTTCCTCCCTATTTTTTTGACATTAATTATATTTGAAGAAGAAAAGATCATGACTAACATTTAATTATTTAAATGATCTCTTTAAGGCATGTGCTGCTGCAAAGTAACTTTTGGTGTGATTTGAATAAACAGGATGTGTAGCCCTTTAGTCCTTGCCCTTGGCTTCTTAAAGTAATACTGTAACGCTGCAGCACCTGGCTTCATCATCAGGCATCTCCTACTTTGCAACAATAACTAAGGGGGGCAGGACTTGGGATTGTTCAATTGGAATTCACTGGTTTGTTTCCTTGTTTCATATTCATATTATAATCAATATACCATGGATGAATTCCATTTAGGTTTTTTTTCCACTTTATATTTTTTGTGTAGATTAAATTATTATTGTCATAACTGGACTTCTCATTACTCTAAACAACCTGTCTGCTTCACCTGGTTCTTCACTAGGTTTGGGTTGAAAAATGATAAATTCAGAGTCGGTGAGTTAAACAACACTGTGAGTGAGTTTATGTAAAAGACGACTGATCTTAAAGGGGTATGGAAAAAAGAAGGTGTCAGTGTGCTACTGTTTGTACAGCAGAAAATCTTTGGTATGCACTGTACGTTTCACATAGCAATACATTGTCACTCTCTCTGCAGTAGGAAGTGTGCCAGACAACAGCCAGTTTAACATGAAAAAGTGGCCTATTTGAATTCCTAGACTAGATGGAAGTAAAATGGAAAATGGAAGCATTTGAGTAACAGTCAGCAACTAATTGATGTTTTGTCTTGAGGCTGACGCACCAAGCTGCTTGTGTCAAACTGTATGTACGTGAAACAGGGCAAAAGAAAAAACCCTAGCTGTACTGTTGTCTGGCAGCTTTTGCTTCTACTGCTGGAGATTGTTGGAGGTAGACTTTGTCCTGTGGAGCAGGTAATGACTTTTGGTATAAAACAAAACAAGAATCCCACACAAAAAGCAACAGCAGCCATCTGTGACACTTTCGAACGTTCAAACCTTTTGGAGCATCAAAAGTTTGTGGTAGCGTGTGGCCATGGTGATGAGAGTGAAAGATTTGACTGCTGAGTGTGTTCATGCCATGCTGGGGGAGTGGCCAATCAAAATAGGACATGGATTTATATTACCTTTAAAAGCTGCAATACTGGACAGACCTATATGAGTGTCTGTTGTGGGGAAAGTAGGCTAGTTATTTCCGAGCAAAATACTAGCTATCTGAAAGAAACTGTGATTGAGCATCCTTGCTAACTTTGTTTGCTACTGGTTTGAAAGTGAATGAATAAACATGTTTGATTAGCCTACATGCTAACCCAGAGAGTATAGCATGCAACAGATCTAGAAGAATAATACCTAGTGAATGAGATGTCCGGATTTTCCTTTTCGGGGGGAGGAGGACTGCGACTGGAGTTAACGGTGAATCTTTGGTTTGTTAGCTGATGAGGTTTCTGTTGTTCTTTTAACCATTTTTTACTTTGAAAAACTGCATAGGCACACGTTAAAGACACTCTTCAACCGTGAGAGACACATTAATGTTCTGCCTTTTTGGGGGGTCGGAGGGAAGAAAATGGTCGACGGTGTCTTCTGTTGGTTCCTTCCCTCCTTCCCATGTGGTTTTACCCTTTTCAGTCCCCAACTTGCTTCCCCTTAAAGATGGCCTGACGCAACATCAGGCAGAACAAAGCTACTTCTCCGCTCCCATGATGTCATCCTTCCTTCTATCCTTCTTCTTGTCGTTGACAACATCCTCCATCCTCTACATCGTTGCCACCACTCTTTTTTTTTGTTTTTTTTGTTTTGTTTTTTTTTGGTAATAATTCTCTTCCATCTTCAGTAAGTTTTTTCCGTTTGTTGGAACAGTTAGGTGCAGAAAAAGGTTTTCTTTGGTTTCGATTTGTCAATAAATAGAAAAAGTCTCAAGTGTCCATTTTTTTTTATTTTAAATCGTTCTTAAAGCCTTTGGCTTGCCTCTAACCAAGCTGGGACTCAGCCTGGGGTTTCTAAGGAGCAGGGGCTGCTGACTGACGCCTTTCCTTTGGTTTTGTTTCTATTTTTGGTTCGATAGCTTGAGTGAGAGATGATTGATGAGGTGATTGCGGATGGTAAATTCTGTCAAAATGCAGCAGGAGGTGGTGGCGGTTGAGGTTTTTTGGGTGCTTTAATATTTACATCATGTGTAAAGGCTGTACAGTGTGACGGTATCAAAGTAAGATCAATGGGTGCTATGGGATTTGATAGCGATGGATGCTTGGTAAAGTTTGCAGGCAGACAGGAAAATCTGTCCTTTTTCTCCAGGCATCCAACTCTACTACGCTGCAAACAAATTCCATCATGACTCTAATCTGAAGTTCTCCTCAATTTCCTTGAGTGGTAAATTTCACCACTATCAATAAGGAGTTGATTTACAAGTGGAAAAAGTTCTATTTTGTCATCTTGACAAAGAAATAGAATACGTAGTCCTAATACATGACTTCATCAGTGTTTGCAGCGTCCTGTTTTCCAGCCCCCTGACCCTCTGGAAGAGACGGACCTGCCAAGCATCGTCTTTAGATTGTCCTCTTTAACTATTACAAAGGCCCTGATTCGCCTGGACAGTTCGTCCTCCGCGGGTTCAGACGGGTCACTGGTTCTGTGTTGTGTAGGTCACTTGATGCTGTAGAAGTTTGTGGTTCATTTTTGGGGTATTAGTGATGGCAGCTAGAGGCTCCAAAAAGCATCTTAGTTCTACAGCTGGAGTTACACCAAAAGGTCCAATCATAAGGCTCAGCAAGTAAACGATGCACTGACTGGACATTAGTCAATCAATCTTCAAAGTTGACATTTTTAGTAGGGTAAGAATTTAGACTTTGATCAAATTAGCTCAAAACTAAACTGTTAAAAGGGCTAACTGCTCAAACTCTTTCCCACATTGGAATGAGGGAGAGCTGAGTCCAACAATTTTGGTAACTTTCTGAAACAGTAGTCTGACAATCACTCCATTTATACACAGTGATCGAACTCAATCTCTAGTTCTTCTTTCACTGTTCGTCCAACACAACGAATGCCTTCGAGGATAGATTGTCACTTCTTGTATGATTCAATAGGTATGATCTATTTTGGCTTTAGATGTAGTCAGACAATATAGTATGTTTGAAGCATACCTAAGCATTAAGTTTCAAATTGTTTTGTGTACTGTCAACACAGAAATGGCCCAAGCAACCAATGTGTCTAGCACTGTTTTGCGGCTTCTGCTGATTTATTAAAGCCCATGAGCTTTTGAAACTCAGCACTCTCTTGGTTAAACATGGATTATGTTTAACGTTCAGTTTTTTAATGCTTTGTTAGGGATTGTTGAGTTTCTTTGGACACTTTGGTTGTTCTGTGTTCATATACACCGGAAAGGGACCATTTTATTTTAGACCCCATGTGTACAGATAGGCTTTTGTGTTGGTGTAAATCCAGGCTGGATTTGGCGTTTTGTTTTCTGAAAGACAGCTGTCGTTAGAGAAGATGCCTGTTGGAGTTTTTACATTTTGTAAATATGTCTTGTCTATGTATCTCAAATCTACCTGTAGTCCACCACATGTTGGACCACAGATTTGGCTCAAATTGTTAAAAAGTTTTGTTACAGCTGTCTTCATCAAACAGTGCCATATTTTTTAGCAGTTTTAATTTGCTGTGATTGATGCTTGATGGAAACCGCTGCCCTGATGGATGAGTTACCATAGTAACATAAATGATGGGTTGGTGAAGCCAGGGTAAACTTTGGTTAGCTTTGGTTTAGCTTACAATGTTTCGGTCAGGGTGGGAATTCTGATCAGGACATGACTCTTTAAAGTTGTGTATTCGTGTGTGTGTTTCTGTAAAGCGAGTGTATTTGCTTGTCTGCACGAGAGTGTGTCTACATGTGTACGACTTATGCCGAATGGATTTCAGCCACTGTTTAGAAAAATGGTATCCTGAGTTTTCTAAGATGTGAAGACCACTCGGCTTGGCAGAGAGCCCCGGTTCTATTGCAAAGAAAATGTGCTTCAAGATTGTGCTCACATACGTTGTATATATTCATTAAATACTCCACTGAACGCTAAGTATGCTGAGAGAGAAAGCTTGTTATTCTACATGTCTTTGAATCTTTGTGTGTCTGTATGTGTTTGTGCTTGCATACTTTAAGAATCCTCAGTACCCCCTTTAAAGAGTCAAATCACTACAAGTTGCTCTTTTTGGTCAAATTGAAGAGTGTTGTCCAAAAAGTGACAGAAAAGTTAATTAAGCTGTCATCATTTAAAAAAATATGAATCAATTTACAACCTGGATGATATATCTTCCAGATATCAACTTCTGGTCCATATTTCCTTTGAAAAATGGATAGAGGACATTTTGGTAGCGAACTCTTCAATTCAGATCTCAAGGGGAACACAGACTTTGGTTTTTCTGATAGTGTTTGTGAGCCTGAGGGTAAATTGAAAACTGCACAGCCAAAACAATAGTTGTTGGACTGTTTTTTCCCTATTAAGCAGTCATTAATGAAGAGAAATAGAAACTGACCAGTTGAACCCTCAACCTACTGATTTAGATGACTAAATTGCATGTTTAAGGAATAAACATATGGTCCACTAGCTTTTCCTATGAGCTTATCATGCACAACAAGCTAGTAAGTGGGCCTTATGCAAAGTTTAGTTGTTCTATCATTCTTATGACTGAGACTCATCATTCATCTTTGGTTTGGTTAGAAAAAATAGATATAATCTACAGTCCAGCTTCACCCTCAGCTTTACAAACTGACCCTATCAATTAAGCTGTGACAGCTTTGTGAATTTGACTGTGCAATCTTGAAACCTGACTTGTGTGTGTAATGTGAAAGTCTTCAACTCTGCCCCCAAAACCATTGCCATCTTTGGGACAATTGAAGGTTAAATTACCACAAAACTCCAAGAGCTTCTCGCACATTCTGCAGTCATAAAGCTTTCATTGATTTCGTGTTTGGTTGGTCGGTTCCTAGCTTCAATATTGCATAATAGAAAACATACATCGTCTTCTAATCTTTGGTATTTGGGCTAGTGTGTCAGCTTATTGTCCTAAAGGAGCCATGAGCAGTTAAAGTTTTTCCCCAGTGAGGTTTCTATGTTTTATATGTGAGTTTACCCTTCAGCTTCTTTATGGATTCATGATGGATTTGCAAAAGGCGGTTAGGCTACAAACAATTCGTCGCAGTGAGCAGCCCCTCTCAGTTTGTCACCCTCGACAAAAGCAAGACAGACAAACAAAAACAAAAAATGTAAAAAGTTTGGTTTTCCTCGTCCGTTCGACTGGACGAAACCTCGACCCGCGCCCTCAACCCCTCCATCCCTCCCCACCCTCAACCCCTCCCTGTCGCTTCCCTTCCCTCCCCTCCCCCTCCTCGCCATCTACTATCACGCTTTGGTACAAGTGCTGGACGCCGAAGATTGGGCGCCGGGGCTGGCTCCGTCGTCTGTCCATTTGTCCAGGCTCCGGCGGCGGGCGTTCATGAAGAAGTTGCTGACGGTGGTGAGTTCGAGGCCCAGCTGCTGCGAGATGGTGAGCTGCATCTCCTTGGACGGTCGCTTGTTCTCCTTGAAGATGGCCAGCAGGGTGCGCCGCTGCAGGTCGGTGAAGACCAGCCGCGACTTCTTTGGCGTGTTGTTGCGGTCCTTCGCCGTGTCCTGCTCCTTCCGTTTGCAGGCTGCGAGCGGGGGAGACGAGAGGGAAGGAGGAGAGAGGGGAAAAGAAGACAATTGAGGAGGAGAGCACAGGAGAGGAGGTGGGGCGAAGGGAAGAGGAGACAGAAGATAACTGTCAGTGTTATTTGTATTATTTGAACTATTGGAGGAGGACTTAGCAGGGTTCAACCATGAAACACAAACCACAGGTCTTGTTCACATAAGTTCATGTTTCTGTGTACATCTGATATTTGCTTTCCTGCTGTCTGTTGGTCTGTCTGTCTGTCTGAGCCTTCCACTGTGTCATTACCAGGATTTTGAAAAAAAAAAACTACTGGTGTGATTCTTATGGAAGATATACGGGGCTGCTAAAAGTAGATTTTACAGTAAGGATTATTCCAGTATTACCAGCATTGTAACAGTGGTGCTCGGTGTGCGAATGCTGGGGGCAAACTGTTTTAATATTTGAGGGATTAATATGTTTATTATTGATATGTTTGTATAATCAATAAAATACATTTTGCTTTTCATTATAGCATACCTACTTTTGCACCCCCCTGTATCTAAGAGTCACACAAGTCAGAGCCTGGCTGAGTTTAAGGACTCAATTTGGTATCAAAACTATTGCATGAAATAAAACAATACTCACACACACACAAACACACTCTCTCTCTCACACACACACACCCCTCCTCCCTCACAGCTCTTAGAGACCTGATGACAGATGCAAATGAAAGATTGCAGCTTTCTGTATCTCTGCTGCTCTCTGTTTGTCTCATGATAAATGGTCAAGCAGGTTCAGAGCCCTCTGATCAATACACATATATGATGTTTACACTGAGTGAAACATTCAAACCACAGACTATATTTTTTATGGCTGCATCATTGCATCAAATGGAAATATTAGATGCTCTTAATGTGCATTATTTTAGACGCACATTCAGCCTGACATATTTGGTATCTTTAAAACTACGGTTCGTAGTATGAGTAAAGATCCAAAATATTTAATACGATGTATCTAAATGCTTTGAATCTGTATTGTTCTTAATACCATTGAGTGAAGTGTTCAGTGGAGCATTGTGGCTAGTTGCTGAATGGAATGACTCAAATGTTACTGTGCCAATGTTCCTGCTGTTCATCATCTGTGATTCTTCTTCTTCTGCTCCCTGAGTGAGTAGGTGAATGTTATAAAGAATTCATGTTAATCCTCCACACCGTCAGGAGCTGTAGTACAGTTTGTCACTGACAGGTGGTACTATTGATCCCTGAATATGAGGAGGCACAAGCACACTGGGTTTAAACAGAAATTTAGTGTGTGTGTGTGTGTGTTTGTGTGTGTGTGTGTCTGCTTTAATACATATGTGACAATAAATGGTAAAAATATAATGACAATAAATAGGAAAAATACTTCAATAACATTAATAATAACAGCATTAGAATCTGCCTGGTGTTTTAGATGGACAAACAAAAATAATTATTCCGAACATTTTTATTTGTTAAAATTCTGTTTTCAGAGCTCTGTATTGTGATTATAGCACTATTATAGTAACTACTGTTGTCACTGGATTTAAAAGTGCTGTTCATCTTATTAATAATAAATTCTACATGCGACATTAAATGGGAAATATTATGTCCATGTTGAGAACATCGACATGAGCCCAAATCAGTTTTGTTCTTTTTTTCTTTTCTCTTTTTTTTTTTTTATTTTTATCAAACTCTAAACTACAAACGTTGGAGCAGACTATTTCCTGGCTAATCTTGACCAAACATGTGACTGTGTTTTCATCCAGCTGAGCTGTTCATGACTGTTATGTGTGTTTGTTTTGCACCTGGCATTTGCTGACTGGACTTGTGTTGATCACCATGAAGCTCTGGTAGCTGTGAGTAACTGGAGGTACTTCCACCTGACAGAAAAGAGTATACAGGTTTTTATTTTCAGTATTATTTCCATGCATATTTCATGCATGCATATTAAACACAAGTGATGGTCTATGGTGTGTGACTGTAGCTGATTAAGCCCCAGTGTTAATTAACATGTCTGGATGTAATTTGATCTTAAAATGACCAAATCAGTGCTCACGTGGTAATATAATAGTGATAGACAGACATGGCATAGGTATCATTGCTGGCTTCATCTGTGTGTTTCAGTGATGTCTTTTTGTATTTTAATGTAGGTCTTTGTTGTGTAAATGTAGTGGTGGTACTAGTACGTGAGTATTCACATGTTCTGATACTTTATTCTTCTACTCCACTACATCTCAGAGGGAAATATTGTAGTTTTTACTCTATTACATTTGATAACTTTAGTCACTCACAGAGTCAGACTGATAATACAAAATATATTGATAGGGCTTGGTGATAATACAATATAACAATTTATTGTTCAATTGAATTGTATTGTAATTAAATCAATATTGAGGCATCATGATCAAAATTTTTTTTTTTTTTAATGGACAATAACAAGCGCATACTAACTTAATTTAAACTCCCAGAATACAACAGTGCATAGAGCTCAGGACAGGGTTCTCCTGCAGAATAATGGTGGAGAATCATTTGTAAAGATCCACTTGGAACTCAGATGTTGGTTAAAATAAATAGTGAGTAATGTTTTTCAACAGCAATTTTCAGGATTTAACTCACTCATTCATTCATTCAGCCTTATTGTTCATCTCCTGTGGCCTACACCTGGACATACCCCAGTTTAGTTCAATCAAACTATTGTCTCAATCTTATTACTTTACATTTGTTTGCATGCATGTAAACATAGACAGTTTATCACAAGAAATATTTACAGATTTTTTCTCTGTAATTTCACCTGAAACTGTTATTATTTCTTGAATTACCGGAGAAAATGTTGTCGTGATTAATATTATTTTTGAAATATAAAAACAGATTTTTTATAATATTATAATATGAATTTATATACATTTCATTATATGCACATTTTAAATGCAGGGCTTGAAACAGAGTATTTACTTTCATAAAAGATCTGAATACTTATTCTACCAGACTGTAAACATTCCATAATGACTTTATTCAGACATGACTGCTTCATTTTTTATAATATTGGACAGGACATTAAAATGGTATTAATTATATTTGTTTGAAAACTGTATGTAAAACATTTTGTTGGAAACTCATGATATCAGAAATTCAGTAGCCATGAACAAAGACTTAAATAAGGTGGCGGTTGTGTAATGTAATGAAGAAGTAAAAAAATATCTCGCATGCGTAGAATCCCCTCAACAAAAAAAGCGATCAATTAACTACTGGAATACTATTTGAAAAACTGTAACTAGATTTATAATGTACTCTCTCTCTCCCTTTTTGCTTACTGTAGCTGGATGAAAAGCAGCTCAGCAGCAGTTCACCCCAGACTTTTAAGGAAAAAAAGTGCAGACACATTTACGTGTAAAAAGGGAGCAATCAAAATCACCCACCCACACACAAACGCAGTGTGCCGTCAATGGAGAAAGAGCACGCTCGAGTGATTCAATCAGGTTTTTTTCCCTCTGGTCGAGGTTACAGTGAGGATCAAATACGCAATTATATTATTCAAAAGGGGTTTACCGGTTTGAGGAGGGGTGAGAGGAAGGAAGGGGGGAGGGGCGGCTGTTCTTTAAAGGTAAGGGCTGAGTCAATAGGATCAATAAAGCAGGGTCCCTCTGTCTTTCATCAGCTCTCTCAGAGACATCAGTGTGTTGCTAAATGCGTCTCTAACTGCAAACGAGATCAGCAGAAAACACGGAGAATCTCTCACCTTCTGTCAATTTTTCTCCCTGTGTGAGTCAGCTGTTACAGCCTCCCTCATCTCTTTGATTACACACAGTCATAATGATTAAAACTATAGTCACAGTCAATAAAACCACAGCCATTGTGACATCATCATCCGTATAATCATTTTAATCCAATCGAAGATCTCATATAAACATCTTCAGCACAATGTTAATCACTTTTTAATCTTAACATATGACTGGGCATCAAACTGTAAGACCAAAATGTTTAAAAATCTGTTCAATACTGAATGTTGGCAACAAATGTCTGGTCAGCTTCATCATCTTTTTAAGATTTAAATAATACATTTTTTAATATATATAGAGTAAGTCACGGGTATTGTGACTTCACAGTAAATTGTTCATCTTACAACTATATAACTGTATTATTTAAATGAAAAACATAAAAAATAAAAAAACGATACTCAGCCACAATCTTAATCGGTGAGAAACCAATCATAAACAAAATCTTCACCACCATAATTATCTTCAATACAATGAGTCACATCAATATAACCATCTTATGACATTATAATCATCATGATCTCATCATCATGTTAAGGCTTATTATTACGGAGCTCTTTCTGAGCCCACTAGGTTCAGATCTCTGTTCAACAAAGAGCTAAATGTACACATCCCCTTTGTTTCAGCCTTTTTCTTTAAACCAAGAGCGCCATGTAGTGGGCTCCGAAAATAAGGACAATGGTTCATGAGGCTTCATTGGCACTTTACTCTACTGCATGAGGCTACAAGTTTCTCCACTGTTGTAACTATGTGGATTGGGCTATAGTTAGAGCAACACTCATTAACTATATCGTTTAGAAGGTAGTGTCTTTTTCTTTTACTCAATCTTGGAACCTATCAACTATTGGTTGGACAAGGACCAGAACTGTTAGGATTCCTGTGTAGCCAGCTAAAATCCGGATTATGGATAATGGTTATCAAGGGCGTTCTTTGTTTACAGTTTGATTAGTGACTTGAGATGTGAGAATGGAGTTGAGATTTTAGAGACGACGTCTCCAACGGATTGTTTAACAAGTAGCCAGGTTAGCTAAGTTAGCTAAGAAATTAAAAAGCTACCTCATCATCGGGCAAAAGCCAGTGGGTTCTGAGTTTGTATTCAGACCAATGCATCTCGCCTCTCTTGCTCTCCACACGGACTGTTTACTTGCAGAAAACCAAAACCTGCTGAAATGTGATAAGTCAATACTACTGGGACTACAAATGAACTACAAATGAAAACCAGAATGCTAGTTGGTTGGGTTCCAGTATCTGTAAAATGAAAGCCCCTTTCATAACTATTGCATTCCTTTTTTAAAAATATTAAGTATTTTCAAGAACAATGCTGTATTTTTCAACTTTGACTCAGTCTTTTAGCACATTTTCAGCCAGCTAACAGAGGTAATGTTAAGGCTAGAGAAATAGGCTAGCTAAGAGGAGATTAAAAACTCTACCAGCCACTGTTGTTATAAGTCAAAAACAAATGAAGGGACTAACTACCACACGACATCAATGCAGCACTTGGCTTTTCACAATGGTAACACCAGAAATTGCAGTTAACACGTGTTGAACCAGGCTAAACAAGTTGTGAAATTATCCTTTTAAGTCAGAAACAGAAATCAACACAACTGTTGGCAACTTTTGAGGCACACATAATTTACATTTACAAACCCAATCAGCTGTGAACACCCACTGCTGACCCACAGGTCAGGCCTTCCAATATGACAGCTGAGAGGCATTGTTCCACTTTAAAGCCTTTTTCTATTCACTTGAATGACATTGAGAGCCTCAAGAGCTGGTAACACTCACAGCAAACGCATCAGTGTATTATATAGAGGTTTCAAGAGTCAAGGGTTGAAAAACGCCAATAGAAGCATCAAGGTGATATTTTATTGAAGCTGCTATTTCAAGTGAATATGGAGAAACAGCAGGGAGGGAAGGCAGATGAAGTGGAAATGGAAAGGCAAAGATTGATAGCAGAAGGGAAAAGGAAGATGATGACAAGAATGGCAATGGAAAAGAAGTTAGGAGGCAAAAGGACAAAATAGTGATATATACTAGAGAAAAAAAAGATGGAGGACAGGAGGAAAGGGAGCAGAGATAGAACAAGAATGCTCCTCCCAAAATGTTATACTTTAAAGTTTACACATGCTCTGGTCACAGTATAATTTATTTATATTTAATAGCTGTCATAGGACGATATTAAATAAAATAGATATAATCTGTGGGGCCCCTCAGGGCTCTATCATTGGCCTGATACTTTTCAGTGGTGCTCAGTTTTTAGAAACCACAATCAACTGTCATAGCTACGCAGACGATACCCGGCTGTATATCTATATCCAAATGACTGATCAACAATTTTATTGTATTCATTTATTATATAAATCTATGGATTAATTTCTCGCAACCAAAAGTAAACATTACAAAACAAATAAAGCAGACACATATCAAATATTCAGACACACTTTTAACATGGCATTTCTGGAGTGTGTTTAAAATATTTAAATGAATCATTGTTTAATTGTAAATATGCTATTAGATTGCTTATTGGACTTCTTTAATAATTAAATTATATGTAAAGCATTGTGTGTTGCATTTTATAATTAACTCTGATAAAGAATTAAAGTTTATTACAAGTTAAAAGAGAGGAAGTGAGTGAGCCAGCAAGCTTTGGTTTCATTTTACAGACAGACAGAGAGGAGAGAGAGCTCAGCAGAGTCATTAGACACTGTTTTCATCCTCACCACAAAGATAGATCAGTCTGGCAGCTTTACCCTGATGGCCTCAGTGTCATGCACGTGTCCCTGTGCTGATGAAAAGCCTTTCTCACAATGCAATATGTAATGGAAATGAAGGAGAGACAATGTGAAATGTTGCTCTTGAATATAAACTTTTTTCCCCCAACACTTGACGCACCTTTACATTGATCTAACCTGACACATGGAATTCCAGTAAGAATTGGCAGCTACCAGTGATGAACTAATTTTTTCTGTTTACCATTAAAATCTAGAGACCTGGCATATAGAGAAGGCTGCAGTATAGGTCATATATCCCCATGGGACAACTAAAGTACACATCAAATTCATTTTTTACCAAAGATGGTTTCTGTTTGTTTTTCTGATAAGTTAAGTTTTAGATATTTATTTGATTCTATAAAAAGAGGTGTGACATCATGAACTCGGCTCCACCAGCTACAGCGCAGACGTATGACATCACAAGACCCAATCTACCTAAATAAACTTTGATATAACTTTTGATGAGTAATGATTAATAACCATTTGAGCTTGTGCATGTCTCACATCAAGTGAGTGATAAAACTGTACTCATAAGAAACTGCACACTTAATTAGTAGCTGGTATTATTTGCCAGCTACTCAGGATTATGGAAAGATAGTTGCTCATTAGTTTTTTCGCTTGAAAACCAAAATGATGTGAAGCCATCAGTCTAAAACTCTGTCAGCTGTCACCATGTAACTAATCACTCACAGACACATTTGCTCTTATAATTGAACAGCCATAAACACAGTGACAGTATGGAGGTTCGAGGTTTCTTCCTCACCAGGTTCTGTAGAAAACAATCCACCACTTAATTTAAATCCAGGGCTTGGACCACATCACTACATGCTAATAGCTAATTATCCACTCTGATCTAACATCGGGACATAGACAGAGGTAACTGCGAGAAGTGGAGATGAAGAGATAGAGCCTGAGAAGAAAACGAGACAGCAACACAACGACAGATTAAAAGAAGAGGGGAAAGAGAGTTTGGGGATCAATATAGCTGAATATAAACTCCATCTGTCTGTCTGTCAGGACTCTCCACACTCAGAGAGACCGGCTTCATTCTGTAAGAATCAAGGTTTTTGTAGCACAAAGGGCCGTCTCTCTCTTCATCCAGCATCTCTTATGTCTCTCTCTGTGTCTCAGACTTTCTTTTTGTGTCATTTATTGCTGTCTTGCCTTTTCCTTTGTCTTTCATCACTTTGTCCTCTACTGCTTGCTTTTCCTCTCCGTCCTCTCTTTTCTCTATCATTTTCAGCTTGTCTTTTGCTTCATCAGTCATATATCTTCTGCATCTTCCACATTTACCCTTTCATCATCTCTCTTTTGTCTCCATTAACTCTCCATCGTCTTTGTTTTCCTGTCTTCCTCCCTAACTCTTTCTTCTGCTGCTTCTCTCTTCTTCCTTCCTGTCTCCTTGCCTCTGTGTCTCCTTCCTCTCCTTCATCTTCCTGCCCCTCCTACCTTTCTGTCTCTCTCTTCCCTCCCTCTTTCTCCTCTCTCCATGTCTCTCCTCTTCCTTCTCTCTCTGTGTCTTTTTTTATTGCACCATTACCACTTAAGCCTTGGTATCCATTACACAGAGGGCATATAAGTGCAGGGTAAGTAGTAAAGTCGCCCTTCAACATACACTTCGCTGCTTGTGTGTGGCGCCACATTTGGACGCTTCGACACTCCGTCATGAGCCGATAGAGCTCAGCGATGTTTTGATGAAATCATTCATCAGCTGTGACATGGTTACATTGTTAATGTGCTTGATGTCGTCACAGTGACACTGCTGACTTTTGCCCTCAAATAATCACGACTGTTAACTGCCATTTAATTCTGCAGATCCCGCCTCAGGCTTTGAACAGTTAGTGCAAAGCATCTCCCCACAATGACTATTTAAAAAATATATAAAAGATCCCTCTGAAGACCACAATTATGGAACACACACAACATGACTCAGTTATCCCAAACCTGAATATACATATAGTGGACTGGAAAAACATTTAATTTAAGTTTATTAATAAATAAACATGTTGAGATCTTTTTAGGTTGAATTCTCATTTTAATGTTTTCAATTTAATAATAATAATAATAATAAATGTAACGTTGTCTGGGTTGGGGGTTTGCAATATTCAGTAAAAAGCATATAAATACAATAAAAAAATACATATTACACACAATTTGTTGAATTAATTTGATTATTAATTGCACAAATTTCAGTCACTCATTTGAAAAAGCGAAGCTACCTAATAATTCTCAATTTAATTAAACTTAATAAACAAATGCAGTTGAATTTAAGGGATTCATGACTTTCCCTTAATCTTCATATGAATAGTTTTACATTATATTTGGGGTAAATGAATAGATCCATTAATGGATTGTAATATATTAAGTGGCTTTAATGGGTTTTCTAAAAAATACTTACAATATATCATACAGTTACCTGTTGATTTTGAAAATACATTGAACAATTTTGGTTAATCATTGAATAAAATATAATAAAATATAGTGTTTTTTCTGCACAATTAAGAAGGTTTGAAAGGTTTTTTACTCATTGGTTTTAAATAGTAATGCATATTTTTAAATCATGCATATAATCCAATGTTTTTTTAAAACATTATTAGTGGAATAAATTAATATAGTTTTACATTCTACAAAGGATCTTTTTTAGATGCACTGGAGTATGATGGCAGTCATTAGTAATGGTATCATCACTAATCTTTTTTCTTTTGCACAACATTATGATAGGCGGGACAATAAGCAGTGAGGCCTTAACATAATTTCTAAAAATTAATATCAGTCATTTAAGCAAATTATGCCAGAAAATTATGTTTTCAATAGCGTTAGAAAAAGAGCCAACTCATAAAAGACCACAGAAAGTCATCACAAGCACAATATTTCACTCTTTTTATGTTCTAAAGACACCAAGGACTCCCCTTATGTTGACACATTCTTCAAATATCCCCATTCCTCAGGTAGGTAAGAGTCATACCGAAAAATCTCAGCTCAGATTTCAACCCCAAAGAAGAAACATTTGTATCACTAGATATTAAGCTCAAGCACAGAAGTTTACAATGCCCCATGCATTCACGATGACGCTGGAGAGTGACTCATCGAGGATCTGAGGGAATGACTATGACTTGATGAAAAACAATATTCCTTCTTCCAACTAGGTGGACTACGTGCAGACTTCATGAGAAGCTTAAGCTCATCGTGGCAGCCCTGAAAACACACTTGATGCATCATTTCTCAGCACTTAAACTCACACACACAGACATATACAGAGACACACAGCACTGTAGCAATCAGCACTCCACTATAAGCTTGTGTGTGTGTGTGTGT
>CAFUXE010001246.1:14056-30491 GCA_903364295.1 Serranus cabrilla | reverse complement strand
CACAAATCCATTTTAATCTAAAAAAAAAAAAAGGGTAAATGTGATGTTTTAAATTACACACATCAACTGCATTCAGAGCAACTCTTTATTGCTGGTAGTGGAAGAAGACTGATGTTTGAAAAGATCTTGTGTTACTTGTTTATTCATACAAAACAACATCTTTTTTAAAACCATTGTGTTGAGTTTTTACTAGGGCTGTAACGATTCATCGAGTTACTCGATTACAAAAATTGGTCGAGGCAAAAACTCTGCCTGGAAGCGTCATTAAATTCCGATGACGCGCAGCGATCTGATTGTTTCACACGGACCGTTGTTAAGGGAGCACACCTTCAAACATTCTGAACTTAATTGGTGCGATGGCGGAGAGTCGGAGAAAAGAGAAAAGACAGAAAATATCAAAAGTTTGGGATCATTACACACTAAACACCGAAGTCAACAAGGTGGTGTGTAAATGCTGCAAAGCAGAGCTCGGTTACCACAGCAGTACAACATCGATGATTCAGCATCTGAACCGTAAACATCCGCCAAGCGGCGCAGAAGAAAGGTAACGTAGCCTGTTTATATTGATGGTCGCTGATTTTAATCACATAGCCTACTGTATTTATAACGATGTTGTGATGCGGTTTGACTTGATATGATGTTTAGCGTTGATGTGTTTAATTAGTAAACTTGTTCATGTTCAATTGCAAGTATAGACAAACAAAAGAACCTCTTCACACGCATGCACCCTAATCTTGTCTCTCACTCTCCGTCACGCACAGCATGCGTGCACACGTACACAAACACACACGCGCAGACAAGTTGCTAGGTTACCATACCAAATAGGCCTCCCAGAGA
This sequence comes from Serranus cabrilla, assembly GCA_903364295.1. Taxonomy (NCBI): domain Eukaryota; kingdom Metazoa; phylum Chordata; class Actinopteri; order Perciformes; family Serranidae; genus Serranus; species Serranus cabrilla. Next base: position 29,654 of record CAFUXE010001246.1, on the reverse strand, counting down.
TTTGTTAGTAGCCTAATGGTAAATGCTGCAGGTGTAGAAATCTACATAAAACAGATATTTACTTTGATGTCAGTGCTACATTACAGCATGACAATAATAATAATAATAATAATAATAATAATAATAATAATTTTATTTGTATTGCACTTTAAAAAAAAATAAATCTGATTAATCAGTCGATAAAGTGCTAGATTAATCGATTCCAAAAAGAATCGATAGCTACAGCCCTAGTTTTTACCACTAATTCTTTGCTTTCCAAATGTTTTGGGTCCTTTAAGCATGATTCCAGGTTGTGTTGCCGTCCCCTTTGCTGTTGTGTGTGTAGCTCTGGCTGATTGCGTGGTGTGTATTCTCTGTGCGCTCTGCCTCGATGAGCTCAGAGTCCAGGTGTCACGTTTGATTTGACCGGCGTAATAAAGCGGCGACAGGACCATTTTCTCCCCTGAACCCGAGCCGCTCAGTTGGCCCCAGCAACACTCCTACCGTTCCAACACTGCCAGGTCACCTTAATTGGTGTGGACAGACTTAACCAAAAATCACTACACTATTCCTCTGATTTTCTTATTGGGAGCTACAGTTAAGGTTGTAAAGAGTCTAAAGGCACAAGGCTGTTGTTTGGAGTTTACAGATTTGATAAAGAGCTTGGAGCTCTGTTGAATAAATATGATGCAGTCAGAGTCTCACAGAGGTAGTGGGGTCGCATCAGAACCTCGGATCTCTAGTCTCGTTCTAGTATTCACCTGCAATCTGTACCTGCATATCTAGATAATGACATCTGATCTCAGGCCTTTTGCATTAACTAGTCCTCTCCCGTGCCCTTGTTATCTTGATTTTGCCTCGTGATCAGATCTCAAAAGCAAATGTGGTGGTCGAAGCAACAAGCAGCCTGTTAGTTCATTGGAGGTAATGTGGAAAACTCTGAAGGGACTTTAAAGAGCAAACGACATGACGCACTTTTGTAAACCAACCCGGAAGTAGCATCGCCATGAGGTTTATCAAGAATTATTAGAAATACACATTTTTGTTATTCTTCACAAATGAACACCACTTTTATGATGTTTGATAATGCAGCAGACAGAAGTAAAAAGCTAACGTTATCCTATAGTGAACTGCACCACGGTCACTGAAAATAAAGGCTTGTGTCTTTCCAATAAACAGCTTGAGATAGCAGGAAGAAGCTGATCTAAAGCCTGGGCCACACAGCCTGCAGGAGCAATGCATTACAGCTACCTCGTGGAACTTCTTCAGCTTGCACCGAAGCAGTGTCCACGTACAGCTTTGCTGCTGCTGCACTGCTGTGGTGCTGCCTGCCGTTTACATTGCGTTTGCCTTTGATAAAAGTCAGTACTCTTTATTATTTCACTTTTCCACAACCCAATCTTGCAAATATTTCAGAATAAAACATAGCTGTTAACAAATGAAGGGATTCTGTCCACAGATCGCAACATTGCTTTTATTTTGAAACAGAAATCTGAAGTGTGCTGTTAGCTTTTAATGTAGCCTCGAGCCTGTAGCCATCAGCAGAGAGGAGCAGTTATGGAGGTCTGGTACGCTCGCTTCTTTTTAACTCCACATACCAAACGTGTAGCTTTTTGCCCCAACTGATGCTGACTCAAGTGAAATTAGGGCTGCAAAATAAATAAAAAATATGGACTTGTGCAATATCCAAATCACAGGCAGTGCAATAGTCAAAGGCAATATATGTCTTAAAATATCAATCAGAAGGAAGTATTGTGGCCTAAATATCCTAAACTACTGACCTGTGAAAATGATGATTCCCTTTGATATCGATAATCAAATAATAACAGTCAAAACTTGTGCAGCCCTAAGTGACAACATTCTTGTAGCCACAAAGTTTTTCTCCACCTTTTTTTCACATATGTAGGAGTACGCCCCTGCACCTGTGATCAGACTTTGTCATGTCTCAGTTTCCAGCCTCCAAAACTGCTATAGACAGGACGGGACAGAGATAACAGTGTCTGTCAAATCTTCTCACACTGACACACAAAACAAACATCAAAAGTCTCCTCTCAGCAGTCTGAAATCCATTATTACAGATCAATAGCAGCCTGTGAATATGCAGAAGGTCAGAACAGAAACCCTGAAAACGGACACAAAATGTATTCCCACAGTCTGAAACTGTAGGACCACACACACACACACACACACACGGAGTAACTGCTGGTAATCTGTGTCATAAAGCAGGGTCCGGCTCATAAATAATGCATTGTGTCTGCTTGCAGCAGGATGCGTAAAATGGAAAATATTTAGGTTCAGTCATTCAGATTTTCAGCACAATTTGACTCTAAGTGGACTCATCTCAATCGGTTATGTGATATTATAGGACGTGTAGTGATATTCTTTTTTCGTTAGGCCTGTCGTGATTACTACTAAGGGTTGGACTGTGATAAAAGATAATATTGTCATTGATATATTGATCGTATAATAGCATAACAATGTAAATACATCCTTTCATAAGACAATGGACTGTTAATTCTTAAACATATTCAAACGAAAAGTATTCAAATATCTAAATTAATAAGACAGAAAAAACACACACACACAACTAAAGCAAAAAATAAAATGGACTATTGGCCTCTGGTCACAATAATAGCAAAAATATTTGGCTCATGGGTCATTAATTCCTTAACAATATACTGCCAATCCAGTTCTTCAATGTTTAGGATCTAAAGATCAAACCTTGCTGATTATTCTGCTACCATGTTGGTGACATTATTTTGTAAGAAAATATGCATGTTATCAAGTGATATATATTTTTTCTGAACTCAATAAGTTGATATTGTAATTATTATGACAGGTCTAACTAAAGCCAACAACTTGAATGAAAAGACTAAAACCAGCAATGAAGTGATAATTCTAACAAGTATTAAAATATATATACATATATATACTCATACTATGCCATAGAGCTCCAGTGTTAAATAAAAAAATTAAAAAGCACATCAGTGTGTCACATTCCTTCATTACCATGAAAATCCTTCCAGCAGCTCAAACTGCATAATCTCTCTGTTTTAAGCTTTTAGTGTAAAACATCTGGAGTAAGTGTTGATTTTCACTGACAGCATTTAAACAGTGATGGGCAAAAAGTAGAAGCTTTTTGAATTCATGTCAACGAGAGTAGTATTTGTGTTAAAAAGAGACACAGAGAGCATAGTGAATGTGACATGACTCTGTTGGTGTCCCGGTGTGCTGTGGAAATACACATTATACTGAATTAACCATGTAAACTATTAGAGCACTCCTCCTTTGTGTATTAATTTGTGCTGACCATGGCTCCTATATGAGCTATTCTATTCTAACACTGATTTCAGCATCGCTGTCTTTTCATCCATAATTCACTTGGAGTCACAGGCAGGCAGCATCCTCCAGCCAAACAATGGACTCCTCCTCCCTCTCTCTCTCTCTCTCTCTCCTTCCCTCCCTCCATTTTGCCTGGTTAACCCGGCTGCGAGGTGAAGAAGAAGTGAAGTGAGCAGACCGAGGCGGGTCACGCCGAGATTCCCATCAATAATTCATCGGGCCGCTGCTGCCTCTGCTCTTGTGTTCAATTCCCCCGACGATCACATAATACCTCCCCCCAAAAGAGAGAGAGAGGGAGAAAGAGAGAGAGAGAGATAGAGAGAGAGAGAGAGGTCTCAGGGAGGAGAGAGATGGCGAGATAAAGAAAAGGAATCAAGAGAAAGAGGTGCAGAGGAAAGGCTCCAGAGAGACATTTAGACGGACAGATTTGTGACTCTTTTATGATACTACACTGTTTAGCAGTGTGCATATATCATTCGTTGTTTTTTAATTCTAAACTCTGAATTCTTACACACAACCTGTTTTAGCAATGGCAGACTTAGACCACAGATACCTCTGTATCTGACAAACAGCCAGTTTGGGCTTGAAATGTGTATTTTGAATGTCAGTGTGTATATAATGAACAAATTGTGTATAATATATATTTTTAAAAATAGAAAAAAAGTTGGATAAACTATAATCATCATATTCCCGTGAATCGTGAAATGAAAAGTGGCATTGTTTTATCTCGACTATCTTCTTTGTATAATTTTTGCAAGACGAAATCAAAAAAATGAAATAAAGCTTTAGTAGCAAGTCCTTGAAATTCCCCAAACAATACATGTAGTTGAGCACGTCGTTCCAAAACCACGGGCATTAATCAGTTTGGACATGGTTGCAGGGATTGTTTTGCTTTTCCCTAACCAGTCAGCGGTGACTAATGGATTTGTCCCAGCATCACCATTATAATGCGACACGGAGGCTGTGATAGTGGTTTCGAAGAGTAGTTAACTTGATGTTATATTACAATGACTGAAAAAAAAAACGTCCATCCTTTCATGCATGTTGACATTTTTGTGCTTGTTTTTGTTATTAGTTAACATTTGTAGAAAGATCGGTATCGTAGTCAGGCTATAAAGCTCTGATTGACTTATGGCTTCTCCAGTTGTTAAGAAAGCCTTAAAAGAGCTCAATAACAGATGTTTTTAAATCATTAAAAAAATTGTCGATGCAGATGATGATTGAGAGGTCGGGGTCACGGCTGAATGAGCACTGCTCGAACCATGAGAAGAATCCCCAGACCACAGAACTATATAAACAGAGGTCTCCATATTTATTCGGCCAAATAGTGTATTTGGGGAAAAAGCAGGGGGGAAGCAATTATCTACTTATAAGAGGATACAACAATTTAGCATTTTTGCAACTATTTCCAGAAAAAGAACAAAAAAAAGAACAAAAACGACTTTACTCTCCCTGCTCATCCATCCATGGTCAACATAGCCAACACAGACAATAAGTTTGCAAAATAATTTACATAAAAAACAAATCAAATGAGCCTTTCCCCTGTGACAGAAAATATGATTTCAGAAGTGAAAATCTGACATTCTTGTAAACTGATTTTGAGGAATCTTAAATTTCTTTTTTGTTAAAACTTCAATAGGATGCTCAGTAACATACTATGATGGCTGGCTAGCCTATTTGGGTACATTATTAGCTGGCCTAGCTTGTATTCATCTAAAATAATTATATTCTGTGGCCATTTGGGATCACATGCCTTATTATGCTGCTGTGCGATTTAAGGAGTGCCTCTAGGCTCTGATAATAGCCCCATATTATTTACTATGTATATGCTATACTGCAGCCTTTTCATTCGTCATTTTAACTTATTGTTCCACTTTTATGCAGACGACACCACGCTGTACCTGTTGTTACATGTAATGAACTCAATATCTAATTAACGTGAAAGACTAGTTGTGTGATTGGTTGGATGTCTCAAAAATTCTTAAATTAAATGAGTATAATACTTGCCCCCAAAAGTGCTCAAAAGAGGAAATTATAATTCTTAATTTTACAGGTCAACACTTTAACCCAAAAAATAACACCAGCAGTTATTCGGGTTTAGTTCATTGAAAGTAAACCAGTTGAACTCCTTCTCTGTTTTTCCTGTAACTAGTACTAACTAGTCTGTGTCTGTGTCTGCTATCTGATAGTGTGGCGACGTGTCCAGGGTGTACACCAACTCTCACCAATGTCAGCTGAGACTGGCTCCAGCCCCCCACGACCCGAATTCAGATAATAATTAATCATAATTAATTAATAGTAACAACTAGCATAGATCTTTCAAGGAAAGTTCTTTTGATTGTTATTCAGAACTTACTGATAAAAGTCAAACATCTTGTACCATTTAAAGTGCTTAGAAATCAGTCAATGCATTTTTATGTCTTAATGCCAAAAATGCTGTCTTCAGTGGCTGAAAATACAGCCTGACCTTGACTTTAAAAAAAGCACAATGGCACATTTATCTTTCCTCTTTGATGCTAAATACTTTTATAATAAAAGTAAAACGTGACACATTAAATCTTCTACATATTTACATGATTACTTTGGCTTAGAAAATGGCAAAAATAAACAAGAAAGAAAATGTAGGGAAGTGATTACTTTGATTACTGATGAATCATTGGGTCAATAAAATGATCAAAATTAGATGAACCTACCCATCAGTTTCATAAAGCTCTACCTGATGTCTTTGAAGTTCTTGTTCTATCTGACCAATAGCCCCAAACCCCAAAAGATTCAAATAATTGTCATGTAATACAAAGAAAACAGCAAAATTGAATTAAGATCAAAGAGAATATTTGCCATCTTTGCTTTAAAAATGACTTTGACAAATTGGTGGGTGTTCATTGTCTGATGATCAACTAATCCCTTTATTAACTAATCATTTCAGTCACATCAACAGAGTAATTCAGAGAGAATGAAACATTTATAGGAAGACAGACATGAAGTGAAAGAGACAACCAAAAGACAAACGTAAAAAACATAAATAACCCTGTCTTCCAGCTCTTTCATTTCTTTCTCCCCCCTGCATGCTGCTCCTCCCTCTCCTCTCTGCTGGTCTCAGGGTCAGGGGAATATTTGCTCCATCTATTGTCTGAGTGTTGCAGCTCTGACCTTTGACCTCAGCTCTATTGGTTGCTTGTAGCGTTGTTGATCTAGGAATTGAGGCTCCCTCTGTTCATACAGTCATTTTAAAGTCACCGTAGAGAAAAGAGAGAGCGGTGAAATGGGCAAAATGTAATGCCTGACAGAAAGAAATAATAAAGCAACTAAACCAGGTGGAAAGATAGAGCGAGGACAACAACCAGATATGTTGGTGTGTTCCTGACCCTGAAGAAACCTGGACAATATTGACCCATGCTCTGTGAAACCACATGACGCCAATTACAGTTGCATAGTGACGCAGGAGGAAAGAAAACAATCCATATTTCTATTCTTACCTAAAAATACCTTAAACATGGAGGCGTCAGGACCCCTGCAACTAAAGGCTGTCTGATTAGCATAACACAGAAGTCCAGCACAAGTTAAGCCTCAGCACAAAACTGAAAGCAAGCTTGTCTAGTTTTTATAAGAGAGAGAACTTGCCAAAACTATCTGATTTACATTGTTGTTGGCTCACCAACACTGGGTTTTGCTGCCAGTGTTGTTGTGAAGCGATAAACATGCTTTCTTCCTATTATACTGTTGTTGTAATTGTGGCAAAAAACACTCAACCACAAGGTCTTATTTTAACATTTCTATGTCAACTTCAGAGACACATCAACAAAATCATCAATGTGCGAAGCTAAGCTAAGCTAAGCTAAGCACAGGTTGCTTCTAGGTCGTAGCACTTGGATTTACTCAACAGAACTCTTGAAATTGTGACTAAGACACAGCTTGAAAATCAGAGTCTGAATTCTCTTACATAAACAGTGTGTTATTTCTGCAGCTTTTGGTCTCACAATCAAAAAAAAGAACAGAGGCCGAACTTTGACGACGTCACAAACTAGCGTGGGATCAAGGGAGTCGTTATCTTCAGTGTTAAACAACCACCGTTGCCGATAAAAAAATCTATCTGACGGGAGTTAATGTATTTAAGTTTTATCTGCAATCGTTTAGTCATGCTCATTCATGTTATGTTTAATTAATAAATATCCTAATACATTAGCTACAAGTAAAGTTAGCTAAGTTAACGATAACTTACAATTAGATGACTTGACCTCCCATACAGCTACTGTCACTAACGTTATGTGGCAAATTCCATCTTGGGGTAACCCAGCGCTGCTATCATGGTCAAAACAATCTATATCTATATATGTGTATATAAGTGTGTTAAACGTTGATGAAATGTTATAGCCTGGTGGCTGCCAAAAGCCACTTGGCATAAAAAAGGGCATCTAGTAAGTTGGATCGATATTGAAATATATCAATAAATTAAGTTTCAAATGGATTAATATGTTACAAATTGACACAATCAATGAAAAAAACTATTCTGTGTAACAGAAAAATGCTGTATACTGTTTCTGCGTTTTACTCTGTGACATTGATTAATTTATAATTATCCTACTCTCTGATATCATCTGCTGTTTCCAGAAGTTAGAGCAACTAGAGGGGTTAAAGGAGATCTGTGGCCGGATTTCTCTGGATTTGTTGGATACATTTGGGATAATATATACGCATAAACATAAGTCTAAGCCTACGTTTGATACATATGTGACACATCATACCTTTAAATGACAAAGAAGGGTTTTTGTTTATTCTTTATAGTTAAGCATTGACAAAGTGATGTCTTTGGTGTCGGTACAGTAACTACTCTAACCCTCATAATGATTTCATGTTACATTTGTGGATGTCGGGCCTGTATGAGTGCAGGCTGCTCAGTGTTTATCTCCACGCTGACATTTCACAACACACAGGGCAACAAAGATCACATGACGATCCCTCCAGCTCCACCCTCCATACAACACCACTCATGCCATTTCCTTTAAACGAATAACATCAAACACCAGCCATGAAACTCAGCAGAAGAACCCTGAATTAAATAACAGTCAGACCCTGCAGAGATATTCTCATCTACACACTGAGAGTGTGTGATCCACTGAACACAGTCAGGCTAATTAAATGCAAAATTCCAGTCAATGTTTTGAGAATCATCTTAGAAAGAAGAAAAGAAAACATCACTTATTCGCAGTGATTAGTCTTTATCTGAGTCTATTCAGCAAACTTGAAACCATCTAAACCAAAAATAAAACCACAATATTTCTCAGAATAATCTAAAAGCATACTGAGCAGATATTATGAGCAAACACTGGAATATGATGCATCAGAAACTACAGCAGGATGTATCAGATGAAACCATGGTAGATTTATGACTCATGAAGAAAACAACACAAACACACTGTCATCATAAAGGCTATGTTGTAGTATTATTATATATAGTAATATGAGGTGTGAGAAATTACATAAATGGGTTCATAAAAAGTTATTATGGTAATTCTGTTTAAAAAACAGTTTTAATATTTTATTTTATTTAGTAATAATGTCAGAATATTATATATTGTAGAATAAATAGCACTGTCTGTTTCATTCAATAGTGTTTATAATGAGGAAATAACAGAGAAACTCTTTTGATCCCAATTTGTATGATATCTGAAATGTCCCAATAAAAAAACATAATCTTTAATCTTAAAATAATATCTAAAACGTATCTTCATGATACATAAACTAAAGACCCTATCTTTATATAGTTATAAGTAATCGGAAAACGTGCACTTCATCACTTATTTCTGATCTGTTTCTAAATGTTTTATTTTGTAACAGCAAAATGACTGATACTTTATGAAAAACAACACAAGTAATCACAGAATTCTAAGATTAGTATAGTTTTATTATAGACATTTAAAATAAGGCATATTTCCTATTAATTATTGGTGTTGTGCACATACGGTCGGTTTTCTTTTGAACAGTACATTTTTATTATATTTCTGTATAATTTAGTTTGTAGATTGATTTCTATTTGTTTATGTTTTGTAAAAAATGTGACACGAGCATATTTTATTCAGGTTGGGACAAACAGGTATAAAAATAAAATGTATATTTTTTAAACAAAATACCACATCATGTGTCCTGGTGTTAAATTAATCTATTTTAATTTACTTAATTTCAGCAAAAATAATTCACTATCAGCTGAACTGAGTGTCAGTATTGCTTTCCAGAGTCCTGGAAATATAGAAATATGAATACAAACCATATCACCAACTGAGGAAGATTAAAGCTTTATGCTGAAGGTTGATTGTTGTATTTAAAGCGATACCAGTAGAAACACACTTCCCGTACTGTATGATAGGACGTTATTCAAAATAAAGTCAAACTCCAGTCTACATTATCTTTTTTTACAATAAAGTACTGTCCAATCAAAATGTTTACAAAAATATAAACTTTATGTCAAATTAGTAAACAGATTTTTTTTTTTTTGACAACGACAATTGCATTTTTGAACTTAGGTTTTTTTGTCAGCCAAATAAGCTTTTTCTTAGAGGAATACATCCTTCAGTTTATCAGAATACCTAGTTTATAACATACAATAAAATAATGTTGTATTTAATATATGCAAGGAGACAGTATATAAATAAATGTGTGCTAAGTTGCATTTTTCCAGAACAGAAATATGAGCAAAAACTGTTTTGGACATGTTTCAGAAATGAAATACTTAATAAATCAGGCTATGAATGAAAAAGACCCTCTGTAAAAATCCTCTGGATATAGACAGGAATAAAAGTCCTAGATATATTGTACAATTATATACATTTTGAAAGACACTACAGGTGATTTTAACTAATAGATTTAACAATGAAATTCCCTAGTTGATTACTCAAATTAAAACACTTATTTTTGAATAACATGTTTTCTGAAATGTTAAGCTCAAATATTGAGATTTCAACATTTTCTAACGCTAACTTTGGTCAATGTAGAAGAAGCCTACGGGCACAAATATAAATGCATATTTGGATATTATTTTCCACTAAAAATTACATGTTATGGAAGCAAAATAGCCCAAAATCCTAAAAGTGATCAGTCCATGAAAAAGTGCCTGTATTGTCTGACTTTAAAGTAGCATAACATTTATTCCAGCATTTCATGCACTGGCACACTCATCTGTATAGCATACAGAATGATTTTTGTATGTAATAACAATATGTGTCCATTAAGTGTTGATTCTGAAAATGCTTAAAAATATGTTATGATACTCATACTAATAACGACCGCATAATACAATTTTACAGAGATTTCTTCATCTTCATGTGCTCACAAAATAGTGTGGGCACATTAGAACTCTGTTGTGAAAAGCTAACACAGCTAAACAAATACTGGTCAGACTTTTTCTTCTCTGCATGAAGCAGCAAAATGTACTGAAGCAAAGTGAAATACTCAAACAAAACTGGAATATCATTTTGATAGGTGCAAATATAACATTTTTTAAAAACATTCCAATGCACGTAAGTCACAATGTATCGCAATGTATTGGTGATTATTATTATTATCATTATTATTATTATCTTTAAATTGGTTGGCTACATGTTTGTAATTTCTTCAACAAGCCCAACATTTTTCTTTCCTGTCACAAAGCTGTTGGCTGTGTTCTTCATGAAAACTCCACTTTCAAACTTCCAAAAGCTCTAATTAATTCTCCCTAAATTAATACTCTTGACTGTTCAACACATCCCTCACTTTCTTTACATTGGAGCCATACATTTTTCTTTTTGATCATACAGTGTTGGCGCGCTTTAATTTAATTTTCTTTTTGTTTGTATTATCGGTGTCACTGAGTGTATTTTTTCATTGAAATTTTGAACTTGTGTTCTTTAAACTGACAGCAGGTAATTACAGCAATTATTCTGATGAATAAAGCTGTAGTTATATTTCTATAAATTCAAACATTCCATAGTTCCTTCATTGTTCCTACATCTTTTCCAATTTTTCTTAAGGTGCATTTTAAAGCTTTTTCAGACCCTAAATAACATGATTTTATGGGCTACAATAAATATGTTCAGTGACCACTTAATAAGGTACACCGGAGCAATTTAGTTCAATTCAATATACAACTGTTTGTCCATAAAGTCCCTTTTATGATGCCAGGAATGTTCAGTTGTTGTTTTTTGCGCTTTTATAAATGCATAAATTTAATTGTATGTTTCGCATTGTAGTCACCATAGTTATTGCTGTTGTTGTAGTGGACTGCATTTTGTATAGAGGTGTTTGTTTTGAAAGAATACCTTTTAAAGCGCTATACAATTTTTTAAAATTATTATCATTAACATTCTGCCTCCACATGTTATCAAACAGGGAGGGAAAAATGAGAAACACCTCCAACGTGTTGTAGTCCAGTTACACCACGTCTGCAAACTACAACCTCAGTAATAAACTGGTATTGATGTTAACAATCTAAGTGGGTCAATAATATAAATATGGATTTGAATTGAGCTTTTATTTATATATTGAAATCCTATTTTTATGATGTAATATTAGGCGTTAAAAATAAAAAAAAAATGACTGATCCGTCCATTAAATGTGATCACATCTAATCCCCACAGCAACATTAAATTCTCTCCATGTTGCTATATTCTATATATATCCTACAAAAGTGAGCAGAACGCCTCTCAGAGCCTCCTGATCCTCCGCTCTGTGGCTCGGTCCCTGCTGCTGCTGCTGTCCCCTGCAGACAATAGAGGCTTGTTGTTGGGACAGAAACCAGGTTCCTCACTAGAGGGGGCACCAGACCCACTGATGCTACAAACCTTCATGTTTATGTCACAGCCGTGTGATCACTTCAAGCTCCTCACAATCAAACACAAATCCTCTTCCGACCCTCTCTGCCTGCTGTGAATGCTTTCTCACACCTCTGTCCCTGCTAATGCTATAATACTACAGAAATCCTTTAATGACAGCATCAACAGCAGCTGTTTAACTACAATAAAAGCCACTAAAAAATAAACATGTTCGCCCCTTGATTTAAGTGGTGAATTATTTTCAAAATTGTATGCAAGTTTTGCAAATGTAAAGAATTATTTAAAAGTAAAAGCCTTTTCCACCCTTTCCTTTGTTTCTCTTATTTTTTTAAATTTTTTATTATTCTTTTATTTTAAGCCTTAATTTGGGTTAAATTTAGAACAGAATAATGAGGTTGTATTTATAGTAGAAGTGCAGTGTTTTCCCTCCAACATGCAGTGACAGGAAAATAAAATGTGTGTGTGGCTGCACAGTGCAGAGAGAGGGGACTGTTGGAGGGAAATCCCGTGACCTTGTCATTTCCTATCGATCCCTTTTTGTTATTGATCAATAATGGTAATCATAACAGGAGTGATTCTAAATAAATTTCATTCATCTAAATTGGAGTGCTGTGCGGGGAGGGAGCCACGAGGAAACACCAAAACAAAGCCAGCAATAACAAGTGACAGAGGGGAAATAATTAATAATAATAAAATAAAATTCCTCTTCTTGTCCCGACGCACAAACAAACACCAGCATGGCACCGCGGTTTGTTTTCTTACCTGCCAGTCTGAGGGCCGACATCCTCTGAAACTCGGGCTCCTGCAGCCACTTCCACATCCTCCTGAAGGTCTCCCGGCCTGACTTTAGTTTACTCCAGGGTTTGGGGTTCCTCAGGAGGTCCGACAGGGTCCCCTGGGAGCGGCACAGCACCCTCTGGGCGAAGATGGCCTGGGGGATGCTGTACCTCTTCAGCTCCGCCGTGATCCTCTGCGCAACCTCCTTGGTGTTGATTTCCTCCAGCTGCCCCGAGCTGTTCACCCCCTGCGTCCCCGAGGAGGAGGGCGGTCTTTCCCTGGTGGAAGCCAACACGGGCCCGTGGGATGGAGACTGGAGGTGGGGGTGGGGGTGGGGGTGGTGGCCCGCCGAGGATACGGCCGGGTGTCCCGGGTGGTGCATCCCGTTCAGGTGCGGCATCATCCCGGCCGTCGGGCCACCGAGGCCTCGGTGCTGGTGGTGGTCCCCTCTGGCCAGCATGGACGCGGTGTGGTGCGCCTCGAAGTTCAGCATCTTATCGTGGCCTCCGTGCGTCGTGGTGCCGTAATTGTGGAGACCCTGCTGGGTGTTGTGTATAGAGCCCAGGCCGTTACCCAGCACCGGGGAAAGGCTCTGACCCATCCCGGACATGTGGTCCTTGTGGTAGGGGCTGTAGAGGTTGTTCATGCCCGGCAGCCCCCGCTCGTCCCGCATCAGGGTGAAGCTCCCGCTCACGTTCCCGGACAGCCGCTGGTGGTGGTGATGGTGATGGTGAAACTTGTCCGACACGGTGGAGATGGGGGGCAGCGGCTGCAGCGGGGTTAAGGTGGTGTAGGTGCCGCTCATCCCCATCCCGGGAGAGGACGTGTCGCAGGGCACGCTCATGGCGTGGTGCAGCGGCAGGGACAGCTCCGGCCGGTACTCCCCGCTGCCGTCCAGTATCGTGGCCATGCCGGACACCATGGCAGAGCGGGATGACGCGGCGGCGGCGGCCAGGTCCTGGTGTATCCGAAGGGTGGCCGCCGCTGCCGCCGCCGCCCCGTGTCCCCCCGCCGAGCCTCCGCGGCCGTGGTGCGGGCTGTGGCCGCTCATCAGCTCCACATCAGGGACCACGGAGCCCACGGCCACCCCGCCATGCAGGCTGCCAATGCCATCCATTGTCATGTCCGTGTTCATGGCATAAGCGTCCAGGTCCTTGGCCAGGCATCGATAGGCGTTAGTGTAGGCAGTCTTCATTCATCTGTCCTCTCAGTCCATCAGGTCGAGCGGAATTATGTCTCCTTCTTCTCCTCCTTTCTCTCGCTGCTTCTTCCCTGATGCGCCGGGATGGGTCAGTAGCCGTATCCCCCCTTTTCCTTCACTTCCTCGGTTGTTTCCCCGTCCTCCGAAGGCCTCCCCAGCTCGTTGTCTTTGTGTAGTTTCCCCGGTAGGTGCACATTAAAAAAGTGTTTTTATCTCGATCGTACGGGCCTGTGCGGTGGCTCCCCCATATCCAGCCCTCTCCTCCTCCTGCGTTACTCTGCTCCTCAGACGGGAGCTGTCCACGGTCCCCTAGCCGACCGCTCAACCCAACCTGCTGCGGGAGGAGGAGGGGAGAAGCGGGCTCGGATGGAGGGGCGTCACCTGCCCGAGTGACAGTGTAGTGAACCAATCAGGGGCCGGTAGAAACGTAGAGGGCGTGTTGTGAGGAATCAGCCGGCCAATCAGCGTCTTTGGTGGATGCAGTACCGTGTACAGTGGGCGGGATTTAAATGAAAAATCATTATTGTATCGTAGCCCAGAGACATTGTTACTACTGAGGCTTGTCTTTGGAGTTAAGTGAGTGTAAGGTCTATTATTTTACTCTGTTCAATGGCATTTAGTTGTTCCCTGTTTAATATTCTGGTCGTATTAGAAATACACAACACAATGGCCAAAGGTATTCTTTAAAAATAGTATAAAATAATGTGGATGTGCAGTCAAATATTCAATCCAAGGTGTATTTATATAACTTTGTCTTTGTTCAGAATTCATATGATACTTTATGTATTACTATTATGACTTTTCTTGACCAAGCAGTGGAGAAAATAATTACACCACACCAAGTTTTCATTAATATGATATGAATAATTTATATACAATTACAAACAAAGAAATCAGGAACAACAATAAAGAAAAGTAAATACAGTATTTAAAATATATATATGTAAAAAAAAATTTTTTTTTGAACATTTACTTTATAACTTTATGATTCACGACAATCACTAGTTTTAAATGTTTCAGTGTGGTCTTAGTCAAAGTGGACTGATGAAAAATGTTCAGAATACTTTAGTGATCACAAGGAAATGCAACAATGTCTGTATGGAGAGTCAATGCTGTACCATCTGCAGATACTCACATTCACTGTACATATGAAAACAGGATTCAAACTGAGGATGCTGTTTTTTTCCCTCTACTGCTGCTGCAAAGAAGCAATTTGCCCACAGGGATCATTAAAATTTGATCTCATCTCAGCTCTCATCTCATCACCTGCTGCCTCTGATTGTTGAGATAAAGAAAGGTGACAGGAAATAACATGATAAACACATGATAAAGTCAGAACTGACATGATAGACAACAAAACCTCCCACAACACAGAGGGCATTTTATTTTATCTTTCCTTGAAAAGCACCAACTTAACCAGCTTAAAAAGCTCAAATTTCACATAACAATAACACAACACAGCTGACATGATGCAATATGACAGGATGCAGTTGATGTA
>CAFUXE010001245.1:139551-175550 GCA_903364295.1 Serranus cabrilla | reverse complement strand
TTAGAGTCTGTTTCCTGGTGAAACTGTTTGAAAAATGACAGAAAAACACCACATTATGACATGTCCAGTTTTGAAAAAGTCATACTATCGTATGTCGTTTTTTTGTCAAAAATGCCTAAAATTGTTTAGAATGGCCCAGTTATACTATTTAGAGTATAATAAGGCCAGAAATGACAGGTAAACACTTTGTTGTGAAATGGCCAAAATTTGAAAAAAGTCATACTATAGCATGTCTTATAGTAAACTTTTTTTGAAATGCACCAAACTTGCAGGATTGCTTTATTAGAGACAAGTATATATATATATATATATATATATATATATATATATATATGTATATATATAGTATGTCGTCTAACAACATAATATACTTTTAATAATGTATATTATATATATATTAATAATATAATATATTTTTCTGACATTTTGAACGTCATACTATACGCTGACTTTTTAAATAAAATCTTAGATGCCGTACTATACTATGACATTTTGGACAAAATACTATACTGCATAAATAATACATTAAAAATGTATTTGTCCCAAACCAAAAACACCCATAGAATCTTGTGTCTGTCTGTCGAATGGAACTGCCTTTAGAACGGAACTGCCTTTAGAATGGAACTGCTGCTTGATTATGTTATTCAGAATTCTGGTCAGTTTATCTTCAGTTGGAAACCTTTCTACGAGCCAAGTCGGTTAAGTTAGTTAAAGCAGATACCATGAAGCGAATTTGGGAAAAACTTTTTTCTCGCAAAATATCAAGTTCACATTCGGCCACCTGTTTGACAGCAGATAAACCTGGTAGGAAAAACTGCAAAAATTTGTATCTAAATGTTATGTTACATACTGTGATTGAATGTAAGTAGTACTTCTTAATTTTGAAACTTTATTTTGCTGATAATACTTGTCTTGTAAGTCTTTTACTGGTAATTGAGTACTTTAACACTGTGGTATTGCTTCTTTTACTAGTAAAGGGACTAAATACTGACAGTGAAAGTAGCTTAATCATATTTCTTCTCATTACGTGAATTTGTGTATTTCTTATTGTACATTCAATGAAATATTCAGTATGTGTCATACTAGTCTTCTTTATGTGGCTGTAGAGTGATATCATCACATTAATTCACATGAGCATAAAGAGTGTTTCAGCTGTATATTTCTTATATTTGTTGTGTTGACTACATGACCCACACTAACTCTATAACCCTCATATGATCTTTTCTCTGCGTGCACTGCTTCACAGATCTGTCAGCTGTCGCAGATGAGCAGAAGAAATTGGAGGTCTTCGAGGTTAAAGAAAGCGATGTACTGTGTGGCAACGCAGGTCGCTACCTCGTGGAGAACTTCATTGGAATCGGGGGTTTTGGTAAAGTTGCCAAGTGTGTTAATCTAAACACATCACAGGACGTGGCCCTCAAGATCCTGGAAGATGAGGACAGTGCAGCCAGCAAAAGAGAGGTAGATAACTTCATTCTTTTAGATAATTATTTTATTCAACACATTCTCTGACTTAGATTTTATTAAATGAACTGTTGATCCCGTGCTGTCTCATCTTACCTGTTTTATTTCTCCTCTCTTCTCCACAGATCAAAATGCTTGAAGCAGTGAGCATCCTTGATTCAAACCAGAAGAATGTGGCCCAGTTCTTTGAAACGTTTGAACTCAACGGACACACCTGCCTAGCTTTTGAATTGCTGGACAGGAGTCTCCTGCAGCTGCTCAGTGACAGACGCTGCAGGCCACTGTCTCTGCCCGAGATACGGCCAATAGCACAGCAGGTAAGTACCTTGTGAATTTGAATAATTTGATAACAAATAAAGACAATATACTCAGTCAGATAGGGAAAAGGTTAATCTAAAACACATCAAAGTAAAGTGAAAAGTCTACAATCTTGTTACTGGTGTCTTCAACATTTCCAACTTGTTCTTGTGTATTTGCAGTTGCTGACGGCCTTTGTTGCTCTGAAGGGCATCGGTGTGGTTCACTCCGACCTAAAGCCAGATAATATCATGCTGGTCGACCACCCGGCTGAGCCCTACAGGGTGAAACTGATTGATTTCGGCGTGTCCTTCACCACCTCGGAGAAGTTGCGCGGGTGTTCAATTCAGCCTCTGGGTTACAGGTAAGTTCAGTCTGCAAAGCTCATCTTTCAACATGTTTGCGGTCGTGTGTTGATGAAGTAGATTATCTAACAGATGAGCACACATTTTGAATTTGAGAAAGTTCTGAACATCTTTTGTGATCCTTGTACGCTTCAAACAGGGCACCTGAAGTCATCCTTGGTCTCCCTGTCTGCGAGGCCATCGACATGTGGGGCCTCGGCTGTGTGCTTGTGTGGCTGTACCTGGCCAACCACCCGTTCTCCATCCACTACGAGTACCAGACAGTAAGTTTCTAAACAAATCTGTACATAAATGCAGGTTATATAATGCCATAGACACAGCACTGATGTGATTCTTTGTATTCTCTCTCCAGATGAAAGAGATTGTTGAGTTCCTGGGCCAGCCAGCTGACCACCTCCTCAGTGCTGGTTACTTCACCAAGAAGTACTTCAAGATGGGCCAGGACTTGGAGAACCCAAAATGGCAGCTGAAGGTATGTTAACCAGTTTTGATTTTGCATCTCAATGACACAACATCTCTTTGAAATGGTCAACAGAACTGAGGACAAAGTGTCTGACTTATATATCTTGTTTCTGCAGACTCCAGAGGAGTATCAGCTCGACACCGGCGTGGAGCCTAAAGGACGGGAGCGGTCTTGTGATTGCCTGGATGACCTGATAACAGTAAGTGATCCATTTCATGAGTGAATATTGCTTTCATAACATTTCATGCTGAGAGACAGGAAGCAGGTTAACAGAATACTTTGTTTCATGTTCAGCTCGACACAGAGATGCAGGAATCCATTGAGCTGGAAGACCGAAAAGAATATGTTAGCCTCCTGAAATGCCTCCTCCACACAGACCCCGAGGAGAGAATCACCCCGGAGAAAGCTCTCCAGCACCGGTTCATCACGATGTCCCATCTGGAGGATGACTTTGACACCAGCCTATAGTAAGTCTGATATTAGTACAGATGGATAGATTCATGATCTGAGATTTCTGTTCTGATTGTTTATTCATTGATTGTCTTGTTTTATTCAGTGTGGAAGACTCTTTTGAAGCCATGCATGTCTGTCCACTGGATGAATCAGAAGAGAAACTTCCTTCTGATGACATGGCTGATGAAGGAACTGAAGATGATGGCCCTTCAGACAGAACACATTGTGAAGTCTTGGACACGCCTCACCCCAGTGACGGCATTGATGTAACAGTAGGTGCTGAAGCTGTAGAAGTTACTGGCTCAACTGAGGACGAAGCAGCTGTGAGCCACGGTGTAACCAGACTAGCTGAGGAGGAACCGCATGTGAACCATGCTGCAGCCAGTTCAACTGAGGAGGAACAGGATGTGGGCCAAGCTGCAACCGGTCCACCTAAAGTGACGCCCTCCACTGACAAGTCATTGGATGAAGATCCACCAGTGAAAGCGAAGAAGAGCCGGCTGAAGAGGATCCGGAAATTCCTCGGCAGGGCAATAAGGACCCTTGTCAGAAAGAAGGCATGTTGAATGTCAAACATCAAATTGACTTTCTGTATGTGAAGCCTATACGTGCCTTTGTAAATATGTACATTAATTCAGTGATTCATTCATTTATTCATTTTATTTAGCAAAATTATTAAATAAATGATCTACTCCTGAATTTATTTGGTTTGGTTTATTTGGACACATTTTATGAACGGTAACCTCTGATGTCCTTGATGCTATGACTTTTTACTGACATTTTGAACCCTAACCCTAACCCTATGACTTAGTTTTTACTTTTGGACGACATGCAACTTTTTTATTACATTTTGGAGAACATCCTAAACTTTGACCTTTTTTTATTGAATTTGGGACATCATTCTATGACTTTTTTATATGACATTTTGAACAACATATTGTATGGTGGTTAGCACCATTTCCTTATAGCAAGAGGATTGTGGGTTCAAATCTGGTGTGTGGCTCTTCTATCAAGAGTTTCCCTGTAGTCTGTGCAGGTTCTGTCTGGAACCTATGGTGTTTTTGGACAACATACGACTATGATTTTTTTCTGAGATTTTGAACATCATACTATACTATGACTTTTTAATCAGGTCTTTATGATATACTATACATTTTTAGAAATCATATAATATAAAAATATGTACACCTTGGTGGGAGAGATTGAGAACCCCTAATCCAGCAACATTAGCAAGTAATCGAGCACTATAGGCACAGAGAAATGCTCTGGGTCCATGTGTTGATCCCTGCACGAACTGCAAAAACTTTCCATCTTAGTCCCCACTCAGAGGGGGGGTTTGGCTGTAAAGCATGCCCATAGCCTTTTTCTGTAGAGGCCGCAAATGTATTGCCCTGAGACTTGCAAGTTGAGGTAAGGCCAACTAAAGGAGCCGCCCCTCTTGCACGTATTGCCCGGACCTGGTACCCCCATTGTGGTTCACGTGATAAACTGTTTAAGTGTTGTCTGACCAGACAAAGACATGTTTTCCTTCCACAAAAAGAAGAAAATGCCTGATGGCACAGTGTACCACATGCAGCTCCAGCACATTTATGCGCCAAAACCACTGCCAAGTTCCCTGGGTCCCTATGGTTGTCCTGTGGTTTCACACAGCCCCCCAGCTGCCTGAGAGGGAGTAATGCGCTACCACTATCTCCCAGGGATGTGAGACAGAGGGAGCACCTTGGTGCAGACATGTTTCTCCAGGGTTCTAGAGATTGAATGTACCTGCTTGAGAACACCACCATCGCCCCTCACAAAACGGTTGATCCAGATTTGTGAGGGGCGAAATGTATAGAGCCCTAGCAGGATAACTAATGTTGAGAAATGATCCCTCCAAATGGGCACGCTAAGCCCCTGGCGCATGGACTAAAAGAGTGTGTACCCAGACTTTTTTGTTGTATTAAGTAGAGTGAGGGCCAATTTCAGTTGTGCCAGTCTGTCGGTTTTCTGTGCAACTACACCGCTCTGCTCTTCGTATCCTTATAAAAAGCACTACAGAATGTTAATGGAATAATTATTGAGGGAGAGCGAGGTTACATGTAGGGGAATGAATATTTAGCAAGGCGGAAAATGAACTGCTTTTCTTTCTGTAGTCTGAAATGACAAGCTCCATCTATAAATAGTGAATCAATGATAAGATGAATAAGGGATATTTATAATTGGCTCTGTTGTTCTTGTTGTGTTTGCCGGGTGTCAGAAAGTTATTTCAAACACAGACCAGTGTGCCATTTAAGCCCTCAGTTCTGCTTTTCTCCTCCTACCCATGTGTCCTCGATTGCACTCAACAAGCAACTCCACTAGTGCGATTCAGGACATGGTGTAACTGAAATGGCACGAAACAGGTTTACAGTTATCAACTGATATTGTGCACAAAGGTCAGACATCAAACGTCAGACTGCTGCAATGTCACACAACATCATTCTTATCGTGTTGAGTGAGAAATAAATGGAGAAAAGGAATGAGTGAGCAACATAGTATATTCAACATAGACCAATGGCTATACATTAGAAGGCAATTATAGGGCTAACTTCAACAGTACCTTTCCACCTTTACATTATATATGTTATTACTATAACAATAAATATCCAGGCTCATTTGGTTCTTGAGAAATACTTCATTGTACCAAGAAAAGGCATTTTCTCTGGAGAGAAATTATTTTACATCAGAACTGTAAATCAACACTGAAACATAAGTCATATCTTTATTACCCCATGTTACAGGGCACACACAATGTTCAAGTATGCCTGAGGAACTAATTGGAGCAATTAAAAAAAAACAATGAAGAATAAGAGAGATAAAATGCATTTAAAAATAAGTGAACTGGCATTGCATTTCACAAAAATTCATAAGCTCATGATTTTGGAACAATTCACTGTAAAGTGCTAACTGGTTCGAGCTGAGAAAAGCACATGTTCCCTTTGAAAGATCATACACATTACTTTATACATGGAGGTACAGTAATAGCCAGTCATCAGGCAAGCAATTACCAACCAGAAGACATGGACCACAATTCATTTATTAGTCCTTTAATAAGATAACTGCTTCCTTAATTTCCTTGTTAATGGTAACAACGAGAATCTTGCCACTGGTTGCCAGGACAATGCCAATTACAAATGCTGGTGTTGTCACTGTACAGTTTTCCTTCTTTCCTTGTAATTACATGCAATTGACTGACATACAGTATCAAAAATCTCAAGTCAAGTCCATCTAATCCTCTTACAGATAGGAATCCTTGAACCAAGGGGATGAGAGTGTGAGGAGAGGAGAGCAATTATTGAGGAGTGCAGGAGACCTTCCCATACTCCTCCTCCTCTTCCTCTCCTCCCCCTGGGTGTGGTGGGCTGGGCTGGCCCGACAAAAGCAGGGATCTGTCCAGCTGATGCCTGCCTTCCTACAGGTCCTGAGAATCCACTGTTTTCCTTTGTGCCTCTCATTAGGAGGCACGTTTTTAAAAAAAAAAAAAAAAAAAGAAGAAACAAACAAAAAAATATCTGGAGGGGTTTGGGTCAATAAATTTTCCCCTACTGTCCGCCTAAGGCAGACGTTCACCCTCTCACCCCAATCCTAACCATAAAAAGGTAAAAACAAGGTGTACTGCAGAATGGCTTTACTCCTCACAGTCTGTGGGGGGAGCTAGAGCCCCTAGGAGCTGAGGTGCGGTTGGTGGTCTTGCGGCTGTTCTGTCGTGTCTGATTCATCTTGGTGGCCGAAGGTTTCCGAGCGTCAGGCTGGCGCCTCCCCTGGGGGCCCCTCCGTTTGCCCCTCTGCCCCGCGCGGCCCCTTCCGGCCCCCGCTGGTCACTTGCGTGAGTGCAGTGTGTCCTGGAACTTGGTGCTGGTGTAGCGGACGTGGAATCCTTTTTTGTTGATTGTATCGTCGGAGCGGAACTTGATCACAATGGAGTCACCGGCTGAGTAGATCTCCTCTGGAGGCTGTCAGGAGGGACAAAACAACAGATTCATTTGTGCTGGCGCTTTCTGCTCCTCTGACTGCACTTCAATTAAAACTAAGACTTCTCACATGCTGAAAGTGAAGTCAGATCAGCGACCATGACGAATGGCTTCTGACTGCACAGGACTGCTAGTTCAGTAACAGCCAGGGGCCACGTAAAGGTCTGGGACCAGGACTGGCCCTTTCCAGCTTTATACTGATTAAGGCTTTGGCTGCTATTGAAGTGAGGAGGATGAAATATATTGCAATGATTATTTCCAGGTGCCCCCCTCCACCGAGCTCATTTCTTTCCTGAACAAAACCATGCACTGCGCAGCACTTCATTTATTTCTACTGTCTTGAGTATAAAGTCGGCAAAACGGTTTCCAGTGAAACAAAAAGGGGGATTTAACTTCATAATGTGAGCACAGAAAATATGCAACACTTGACCTGGCTGTTTTGAATAATGGTTTCACATGAATATTAATTCAGAACATTATACTGAAAAAATAATTAGTTGGTGGAGGTGCTCAGGCAGCCGAGCGCACTGTGGCTTCAACAAAGACAAGCGCCGCGATGTCAGAGCTTGTGCAACCAACTGTAAAACACCGTGCTGTTGATTAAAGCTGTCATTCATAACATGAATAATATATCTACAATAGCCCATAAGTCTTGGTTTATTAGGAAAGGGATTTAAAACATAGGAAGAAAGAGGTCCTCACGTTTTATTGTACACCCAGCAAAATGTAGTCTGCCATTTAAGTGAGAAAAGCCCTTGGGCTAAAAGTAAGGCTCCCCACACTGTAATGAGTTTTCACCCTACTTGTTTTATAAAAGGAAACTTGATTGAGGAGCCGCTCCCCGGGGATCTGGGGGTGTTATGTCCCCTCCAGCAAATCATTCAGAGGAACAGGCGTGAGTAAAAGGCCAGAGCTTATTATTGAAGTGTGTAAATGAAATCAAGCTGTTCTCTGACCTGAGGAAACTTGTGTTTCTATTCCCTGCTGGTCTCATTGTTCCAGGCTCAGGCTGCAGCCTCAGCATTGGCTGATTAATTCGCTGTTACAAGCCGATGCCAAAGACTCTGATAGGCTATCGGCACCGAGGGAACGATGGCTTGTGTCGACCTACAACCCGCCTCAGCGGCGACACTCCCAAACGCAGAGGAACACGTCAATTTTAAAGTGATTAAAGTCGTCGTATGGTCCGGAATCAAAAGCCCCAAGATAATTTACCAAGCTGACCTTTTACAAACTGCTGGAAAAGGTTACATAATGCTAGCTCCACAGAACTTCTGCTGTAGGGTTGCAACAGTATGAGTAATCTCACTTTAGAAATGAATTAACTGTATCACCAGCCGGACAGTTTTTAGCTAACTTTCTATCTAATTTCACATAATATACTAATATAAATGTTCGTGTTATGTTTCCAATGAATTAAGTGGTGTGAAACAAGAGTCTAACTTCTTATCTTTCAAACCGCATATAGTTTTAACCATTTATGTTAGCCTTTGGTTTACCAGAGTTGGCAAAAGGACGAGAAAAGGCTGTGCACTATCTTGCGCTAGAATTCGAATAAGCCCGCAAAACCCTGGAAAAGTGCAACATTGCGGATGTGCCCGTATAGGGCAAAAAGTACTGGATGGTGGACGACTGGTTGCATTTTTGTCCCAGTACAATTTTTCATGCCATGTTATACCCTGAAACCGCTGCAACTCAGCTGGTGTGACACTCAGACATTCAGAGTAGCGGTTGTTGGGATGATTTTCTTACCCCTGAGCCACAGTAGCGTCCCAGCCGTGGAGACTTGGTGTCCGCGCCATCGAAGAGCTCCATATAGTCGTAGCCGCAGTCCGCCTCCTCCTCAATCTCAAAAGTCTGGAAGATGAGCTCCACGCCGTAGCCTTTCTCAGCCGAGATTACCCACTGACAGTCGGAGGCTCCGGGGTAGTTATTGTCCCCGAACTGGGCGTGGGAGAACAGGTCCTTGGTCTTGACCTCGGCCTTTAGACGACCTCCACATTCTGTGACCACAAGCGTGGAGATAAGTTGGACGTTTTGTATGCTGAGACCAGCGTTAATTAGCTCCAGGTACCGCAGCTGTTCTCTGGCTCATTTGTGGTTTGACATTCATACAGATACAAAGGATTCGTTAACATGCTCTGTAGTTAGATATGAGTCATAATCACTCTCAGACAGGGTGGTGAATGCGGAACAAAACACAATCCTGTTAGCAATTACATGGGGGAAAAGTTTGATATGTGAGTAACGGACCTTAAATTAACTTAATGTCCCGAAAAACACAAAGGTTTAGACATTTTACTGGAATTCCTGTTAGCTACTACTGTGTTTTTTATTAAAGGGACGTAATGACTAGTGTACTGACCGCCATCTACTGTAGCTAATACACTAACTGTGGATGATTGCTTCATAAAACCCTTCTTAAAAAAGTCTGAACTATCCCTTTGAGTAGGAAGACAAACGGAGTAACTCACCTGCAGTATGTGAAGCCTCGAAGCCTTTCTTCTGCACAGAGTTGTCGGAGAAGAAGCGAATGAACAGCTTGTTGGCGCTAGACGTGATGGGTGGAGGTTTCTTAGTGCCGCAGAAGCGACCCAGACTTGGAGCTTTCCCATCTCGCCCATCATAAATCTCAATGTGGTCGTAAGCACACTCCAGGTGAGCCTCCATGTCGATCTCATTGAAGGCCTGCGCCACAACAAGATGATGAGTGTTTTGCGAATGTTAATGTTTATGATCAAACTTGAAGTCTGCTTGTTTTTTAATGAAATAACATTCTCTTGATGGACACATGTGCAAGGTTCCTACACCTTCTCAGCACTTTTCAAGCTTTTCCAGCACCTTACAGCTGTTGAAAAAACACCTTTCAAACGCTGAAAACATCCCATTTAATTCCCAGCATTTTAGGAAACACGTATGTGTAATTTTAAAACTTTCAAGCACTAAAAGAAACAGTTTTTCTCTCATCACACAGGTAAACTCATATGTAACAGGAAATATATCTGACTAACAAATGCTGGTGGTTGATTTTCTTTCAGTGCATGTAAAAAAATAAAAAAAGATTCTATAATAATCAACTTCATGTCAGCGTCACAGTCGACAGAACTGCAGATAATAACAGAAGGGGGAGCCACACATCATCGTTAGAGACGGCATAACGGTTTCTGACAGCAGCACAGAAAACACAGATGTCCTCAGTGGATTTAGCAATTCAATTACGCAAATAAGCCACATGAAAATAAATACGTGAGTGACAAGTGAAATTATACAGAGAGCAGGAGGAAGTGACACGTACTATTTTGATGCGGTGGCCCGGAGTGGTGGTGAGTGCCCAGGTGCATGCCTTCTTGCTGGGGTATTTATCCGGCCAATTGGGGCTGGTGATGACACCGCTCACACTATTCACAGTGTGATCACAGCCAGCTGTGGAGAGACATCACTGAGTCATCACAGGCCTCTGTATCATGTAATATGTATCAGACTCAAACTGCTTTTTACACAAGTAAGCATGTGTTCGCCGGCCCTAATGTCAGCTCGGGTTGAACGAAATGAGTGGTGGGAATTACAGATTAAACTGCTGCTATCACATCATGCGGCCTCCAGTTTCTATGGTAATATGATACAAAGATTCTGCAATAGTCCATCAATTGCAACATGAAAATCAATGATACATCAAAATAACTGAAGAAGATACAAAAAAAAAACGTCAAACGATGGAAAAATGATGTAATTATCCCCTGCTTTGTGGTGTTAGTTTCACAGAATTTTGATGAGATGAAACAACGTAAAAGCAAACAGAGGTAGAACAAGTGCTCCAATATTTTATTTAAGTAGCAATAAAACAGTGAAGGAATACTTTTGTACAAGTAAAAGAATTGCATTAAAAAAGGTTTTCGAGAGATACGTCCACTTTCAAAACTTTATGGACCTTGTAGATGTCCTACCGCTTCATGCAATAAGTCAAGGAACAAGCATAAGTGTGCAAACATCAGAGAGACAAGAGTTTGGGGTGAAATACCTTCTTTACAGTCGTGTTTGTTCTCATGCAGCACAAAGCCACTCCTGCACTGGCAGCTGTAGCTCCCAAAGGTGTTGACACACTCATGTTGACAGCCACCGTTCTCCTTAGAGCACTCGTCTTTGTCTGAGGAAGCACAGAGGACACAACCTTGGTCACTGTTTCCTTTCGTGACTGACAGACTAACAGCTCCGAGTGTCTGACTGAAAACACTTGTAATGCAGCGCAAGTCAATGTCAGAGGCCTCACCTGAGAAGAACTGCGCTTTGAAGCCCTTCTTGGACACTGTGTTGTCTGATTTGAACTCAATGCGCATGTTGTTGTACTGGGAGGTGATAGCTTCTGGTTTCTCTGCCCCGCAGAACTTCCCGTGCAGCCTTGAGTCTGCAGACAGCCCGCTGCGCACCTCCACGTAGTCGTACTTACAAACCTGAGCAGAGAGACAGAGCGTGTGAGGAGGCTGTAGCGTTTTTATTTGACTTTAATTATGAAACACACAAGGAGGACGAGCAGTGTAAAGACGGGGGGAGCAGAGAAAGAAAGCACAGAACAAACCCACCCCGCGCCGATTGAAAATAACCCGAGTGCTCACGTCATTGCCCTCAGTCTCGAAGACGTCAAAGAGCAGAGTGATGCGATACTGCGTGGGGGCGACCAGCTGCCAGATGCAGTTCTTGTTGGGGGGGTACTCTCTGGGCCACCCCGGGCTGGTGATCGACCCGTTCAGCTTGGTGATGAAGCCTCCACAGGCAGCTGGACAGAAAAGAAAACATGCGAAGAGACAAGGACAAAGAGTTGAAAGCTAAATACAGATGCAGATGTGCAGACAGAATGAATTCTGTCACCAAATGTTCAACTGTTACGCTGCGAACCGTACAGCTGAAATGAAAGCCCTCTGAAATATCCCTTTGTGTCCGGAATAAACCCGATTACTGGCTGACCTGCCCGCAAGGACAGCTTTGTACCGGTTACGCAATACACACATGTTACAACAACTGGTGTTAGCCTTTCCCTCACCTGCCTATTTTTAGATAAACTTCTGTGTTGATCCTCCGAACTGTTGTGTTATTACACGTGGACACTGGTGTGACAAACGTTGAACAGCTTATTCTGGTGTTCTACAGATTTCAGGCATCAGTAACTTTTATTTCAGGGTACGTAGAGCTTTTTCAGAGTAAATTTCGAGCACTTTAAAGGTACTGAAAACAAAAATGTCCACACTCTTAAAGCCTCAATCATCACCTCTTACGATAAAGTCCTCTCCGGTGTGAAGAGCCAGGAGACAACGAGAAAATATGCAGATGAAGCACCAGATTATGTTGAAAATCAAGCACTTTTCAAGGAGTGTATTAAAATTCAAATGTATTCCTAACCTTGAAGACATAATAAAAAGATTTAGGCATTTTTTAAACTTTGTAAAAACCTGTTTTTCTCTGTGTGAAAATGCTGTTGAAAAAAATGTTATTTTTTAGTCTAATTATTTTACTGCATTTACCTTTCAGTGGCACTGATGAAGCATTACTCATTATACACTTTATAACTCTGATGTTGTTATTCTTGTCTCATAAAAGTTGTATTGCAATTTCTTTGAACAATCTCTGAGAAGAAGAATTTCCTTTGGGATAAACAAAGTTTCATCGATCTTTTTTATTATGCAATAATTTAACATTCTTGAAGACAAACATGAATAAAATATGAATAGATCTGATTACAGTGTTGGTGTGAAGATGCTGCAAAGATGCAAATGCTCTCCGTCACACTGTTTGTTTATGTAAGTGCATATACCATTACATTGCTTGATTTGATTGCACTTCATTACTTTATCATTAATGATATGTGTAATCTGTATTCAACCTTTCTTTCGCTTCTTGTTACTTGCTTGTATTTTACTTTTACGGCTCAATACCTTCTATAAAATCTACTGCATAAGCTGAATATAGCAGAGCTCTAGTGATTTTGTTTACCGGCGGACGGTGGCTAAGTGGTCAACCAGATATTGTACAGGTTGTATACTAATAGTTAGGTCTTATATGACAACATGTAATTAGAGATAAAAATAATGCTGCATTGTTGTGACTCAAATCTTTATAAGGCAGCACCCAGCCAGCAGAAGCACCACTGTGAGCATCTGTTTGGGCTTTTAGAAATGACTGTATTTATTGTATTTGGGTGGCTAACTGTGTAAAGTGCTTTAGCATGTAAATTACATGGTGAGCAGGGCTGGTGACTTTTCTCCCTGTACTTACCCTCGCAGCTGCGCTTGTCAGCAGCCAGCTCATAGCCTGGGTCACAGGCACACTTGTAGCTGCCTAGTGTGTTGACACAGCGTTGCTCACAGCGACCGTTGTCCGGCTTGGAGCACTCGTCCATCTCTGAAAACACAAAGATATGTTAGGACCCTTTTTACCGGCCCCCTGGCTCGGCAGTTTACAAGAGAAACTCCCCAAAACAACATCAGAGCCAGGCGGAGAGGCTCGCACAGAGCCCAGCAGAGAAACAAAAATAAATGAAATCCACTCAAAGTGCCATATTGTTCAGAAGGACACAGAGTGGCTCTGTAACATGTTAGATTAAACAGATGGGGACATTTTCTCTGAAGTATTTACAACGCTTAACCTCTGACCTTTGAAAAAGTTGGCAGCAAAGCCGGCCTTGTTGACAGAGCCATCTGAAACAAATTTCATCCACAGCTGGTTGGAGCTGGTTTTGATGTCATCTGGTTTGTCGTAGCCGCAGAATCGGCCCAGCAGGGGACTGTTTTCAGAGTTTCCATCACGCACCTCCAGGTAGTCATAGGCACAACTGTCATGTCTCTCAATCTGAGGAGAGTTAGAGGGTTGGAGTTGGACATCAGTCAAATCTTTTTTAAAAATGACTCAAACAATACTATGTATGAGCCATCACACATTTCCACACTTTGAGGTTACTGATGGGTTACGGTACATTTCCATGACCATCAAATTCTATGACTATGACTATATTTATTTATGTAGGTGTCCTCAGGCAAAATGTGAAATTTTAGTCAGATTGGACAATGAACGTTTGAGTTACGTCAACTTCCGGTTTCATGGCAAAACCAATGTTTTGCTGCTACACCAGGGAAACATCTTTCCATGACATCCCAAGATTTTAACAGCTTTTCATTGTGACGGTCTTCTGATTATACAGATTGGATTTAAAGTTAATTGGGTTAAATCTCTAGGAGGAGTTTGATAAAGTTCAGAGCCTAGAAATTTGAAAAATGCACTGTAAATTCAACACTTTTGACTTATGTTGTTTGTTGTACATCTTCCCATCTGAAGACTCACTGTTAAAGGGCACTTTTGACTTAATTGTCAAACCCAAACACAAGAATTTATCCACTTTTTCACCAATTCTGATGCATGTGCCACGATTTTGAGCACCTTTAGCCTCTTAGAAATACGTTCAAAGAGGCTAAATAAAAATTTCAGTAGAGTCCTTGCACCGGTCATTGCTGAGGCCCCAATTAATAGATAACAAAGGACTGGGGTCTTACCTCAAAGGACTGGAAGGTAAGGCCTACGTGGTAGCCCTGAGCTACAGTAATCTTCCACACGCACACTTTGTTGGGCCTGTAGTCATCGGGGTAGTTGGGGGACTGGATCTGGCCGTTGTCTTTCTTCACCTCCCCACCACAGATGGCTGCATGTGACAGAAAACGATAAAAACAACACTGAACTCCCTTGATAGCAATATCATCAGCACATGCCTCCGAAGGAGAAAAAAAAACGTCCTGATTTACGCAACGTGGATTAGCTGAAATGCCTCCACCACCAGCTCCCACACACACAAACACACATCATCCCTCTGCAGGGTCTGGAAACAATGGAGCCGAGTGTGAAGGCCGGCCAAAATCTGATTAATGCAGCGTAAAGTGCCTGACACATCAGCAGCAGGGGAGCCAAAAACTGTGGATATTACTGCAGCCTCTAGGCACATTGTTGGATGTGTGACTGGCCATGCGTTCAGTCAGCTGAGCGGCATGCCGGAATGGGGTGCAGCGAGGTCGGGGGAACGGGTGCTTACCCTCATAAACGGCGGAGAAACCTTTTCCCACCCAGTTACTGCTGCTGCGGAACTCGATCCACAGCCGGCTGTCGGTGGAGATGATTGGCTCCGGCAGCTTATCGCCACAGAAACGACCTGGGTCACAGGTGGAGACACACACACACACACGTACACCAAGATTATTATCACACCTGTGATCGCTCTGAAATTCCACCACAGAGTTCTTTACTTCATAGAAACTGAACAAGAGGAAAAGAGGGGAAATGAGGCAAAATTCAAAACTTACAAAAATAGACAAGAACGAAAATTAGCATTCATATTTCACTGTTTTATGTCTGGCAAAATAATACACTGTATGTTGTGGGTATGAAGAACTAAAACTTAGAGAAATGTCACTATATCTCTTTCACCAATCAAAACAGCATCCATATTGTTTCTACATTACAGGTTAACAGCTCCAAAACACAACAAATTTGAAAGAACGATATCCAAGGTGCACATGAACGCACCATTGTCCTTGATAAAGGTCTCTGTCTCTGAGCGCCTTTCTTTTCAATTATTTATATAACTTTCATTAAGATCAGGCCAAATTTTAGAGATCAATTTCCTTAAATGCATCTAATTCCAAAGGGTTCACACATTGAAAACCAGTGTTTATGTATCACTACTGTGGTTATTTTATTCTTATGATCTCTACTGGAAAATGTTTAATTCAAATCTATTGATTGGACAAGAAATATTGGAGATGCCACCTTTTT
This sequence comes from Serranus cabrilla, assembly GCA_903364295.1. Lineage (NCBI taxonomy): Eukaryota > Metazoa > Chordata > Actinopteri > Perciformes > Serranidae > Serranus > Serranus cabrilla. The sequence continues at coordinate 159,714 of CAFUXE010001245.1, read as the reverse complement.
GTGAAGAATTAACTGTGAAAGTTTCCATCAGATTTATGTGTTATGAAGATAAGCATTTGTTGGGCCTCAGAACAGGATTCTCATTCTTCATTGATGACATTTTTACCCTCTGGAATAAAATATGGACCAATTTCTCATCCTTGACTTCAACCAAAAGCGGCTTATATCCATTATCTATGGGGGAAAAAATCCTGAATCTGAACCCAAACTGTACAGATAAAAGACTCCTGGGAGAAGGACTCAGACAGCCAGCGGAGCATCATCCTCGGTCTGGTGCACTTGTCTTCCCTCCCTTGAACAGGCCCTCAACACAAATATAGATCCCTGAACCCTCTGACTGCTTTCTTCCCCCAAATTCAAATGTATCTACTACAATAAAGCATGTCATTGCTTTTACCACTCTGCCAGGCAGCCGCTTCATCCTCTTTAAATGGAAATATGGTTATTTTTCTTTATTTGAACTCTAACAGACAGTGTCGAGCCCAGCATATGATGTACTGACTTTGCTATGGCTGTAAAAACTTTTTTGGAAAAAGCGAAACTGACCTTTGAGAGGCGCCTTCCTCCAGTATCCATCTCGGATTTCCACATGGTCATACCAGCACAAGTGGCTCCTGTACAGGTCCATGGAGGTGAAGTTCAGAATGATCTGAAAAAGCAGGAGAGATTGTGATTATGTTTGTGGTTCGGATAAATAAGCAGCAACAGAGACACTGCGTGAGCGTAAACAGCCAGTGAAGCTTGATTTCAGGCATCTCAAAGTTAATCCGGTACTTTCCATATGCTCATACCTTTTCCCCTGGTGTGACTGATATTCTCCAGATGCAGTGCATGTAGGCTGAGTATCCATTCGGGAAGCCGGGAGAGGAGAAGTTCCCGCTGCTGTCCTGCAGACTGTCCCCGCATCCTGTGTGAAAAACACAAAAGGACCAGCACACGTGAGGCCTGAGCCGAGAGCATGACGCGCTGCCAATTAGCCCTCTGCCTGAAAACACCTAAGCCACTAATTCAAGATTTACACACACATCAGCTCTCAAGTAAATCCCCTGGAACCTCGCTGCAGAGACAGATGCTTGATGCTGGAATTATAACACTGAATGTGAAGTAAAGGGCAGCTCTTTTATGTTCAAAGGCACATCTGCTGATAATATTCACCCACAACCCCGCGCCCCCCCCCCCATCTACTCCAGATGATGATCACACAAAAGAATAGAGAGTGTGAGACACTTTCTCTGAGCATCCTCTGAAAATAAACCTGGCCAACTATAAATAACCGAGCCCTCTGGAGGACGTGATGCATTATGTACGCCTTGCCAGTGAAAAAACACCCTTAGTTTGACTGGCAAAAACTAAAGTGTGCAAGTGTGCGAGGACTGATTCCAAACAGCGTGCACTGCCTCGTGGAGCGGCTGAGGGAGGCTCATGCCAAGTGGGGGAAAAGATGGGTTTAATTAAGAGCGAGAGGAAATGATAGAGAGTAGATTGTATCTTCAGTTGTCCATCTTGAGCACTGTGTATGCATTCATTATTACTCCGTGTTATCTTTACCTCGGGTTGCGTTTTGAAGGACTAAGGAAAACATCTCCCCCGACTGTTCACATTCACTGCCTCCCTTGAGGTTTGTGTGTAAGCAATAAAAACGAGGAGCCCTGAGCTACGAGTTGTGTGTAATAATGCTTGGCAGAGGTTTGCCCGTACTAAACCATTAACAAGCTCTCAGGCACACACTGGGGATGACAAACACTCCCAGGAATGCTGCATGAATGGGAGATCCGAGGATCTTTAGGGATTCTTTTTCCAAGAACATGTGGAGACTCACCACCTCATCCCCCACATTGTGCGTCAGATCATCCAGTCAGAGACAAAGATCGTCATGAAGAAAGAAACTGAATGTGTGTGTGAGATCCATTCAGGTTCACTAAGTTTACTAGTGAGCATTTAGGGGGAGAAAGCAGGTCAACAGTACATGCCACACAGAAGTGTTTTACATCAACTGAAAGCTGGGAACCTAAAGATTTATTTGGGATGCAGCTGTAGCAGATATTGTGTTTTCATGAGGCGCCAATTAAAATCCAAGAAGTTTAGAGTAATTTAAAGCAATTCATGGGTTGCTGCCATTTGTTACGCAGATGTGGTGCTCAGAAGTCTTTCCAAAATATCACATCAAGACACCAAGACCTTGAACAGAACAAAAATATCCATTGTCTGGTTTGGTATCGTAAAACCTTTCACATTTTGGAGATTTCTTGAAGAATTGCATTTTTGGTTGATGGGATGGTGAGCACATCTGTTCTGGAAATCGCTCCAAAAACCCACTTATTCTGTGTTTTTTTACTGCATATAAAAATGCACATTTTTATGTGTGGGCACATATGTAAAGCGGACACTCATGAGCACCAACAGAACTCATTCTCATTCAGATATCTTAAAGTCAGAGACTGGTCAGAGAACCCCTTCAGAAGAGGCCATGCCAGTTCTTCCTTGGTCTGAACTTTGGGTCCGTATAGCCTTTTAAAGACGAGCTTCAGCCTCTTAAAGACTGTAACGTCGACCAGGATTGCCGGCGCTCCCATCGGTCTTAGGTGGTTAAGGTTAAAATTTCAGCTAAAACCGCACCGGCTGACCATCACTCTGTTTGAACTTGCGGCTGACAGCTCAGCTCTCCTTCCTACAATTAATTGTCTGACATCAAATCTATTCAGCAGAAGGCTCTTCTCAATGTACATCTGTTAATGTTAGAAATGATGTTTACTCAACAGCGTTACATTGCCTCTCCTCACCGGAATCATAAACAAAGTGAGTGATTTCGGGAAAAGAGCCAGACTTATGCAACTCTCCTCAGAGCACATCCTCAAAGTTTATGCTGCACATGCTGTGATGTGCGCACATCAGCGCTGTTCCCAACAATCGTTTTTTTAAGTCATTGTCTTCTCGAGACCAGCTGTTCTTTTGCGTCTTTCTGGGAAAGACTGATGACAAACTTCCTGTCCCTGGGTAGTGTTTACACTCCTCCCAGCTTGGGAGTTTCGGACGTTGTAGCCAAGGAACCGCACCACATCAAATAATAGATGCTTGGCTATTTCCACACAGTGTGAGCTGCATCTCGGGAAGGCAGGAGGAGCTGCAGACCTCACTCTCTCTCTTTCTCTCTCAGGGCAATGTTACACACACATGCAAAAATAGACAGGAAAAACCCATAGCAGACGGCATCTGTCATTTTGGTCTTACTGGAGCATTTGTAGAGTTTGCGTGCCTGTGCGATATCCCCTTTGCTCAGTCTGGTTCTCTGGCCAATGGGTGGTCGCACCCCGTTCACATCGTAGCGTGGCAGGATGGTGTCCAGGAAGATGCCTCTGTAATTCAGCAAGAGGGAGGGATGTTAATGTCGCATGAAACCCAGACAGCATGCACACAATCCTCAATCCAACATACACGCACGCCACAAGACAGGTTTGCTCCTGGATTAAGTGACTTACCATCTAACAGTGCAATTCAATCACTGTCAACATTATTATTAATGGTTTCTAAAGAATTGAGACTTCTAAATACCACGTTGGAAATGAGTGCTGTCAGTCCTGGCTGAGCTGAACTAAATGTAGCCGTTTGGTAGAAAAACACAGCAAATCCAACAGTCGGACAATTTCCACAGAAATGTAAACCTGCTTACTCAGAACACAAATATGCATTTGCAACCATAAAATGTCTAAATACATCTGAGATTTCTGATTTAAAACCCATCTGTCATACAATGCTAATAGACTGCTCGTAATGAGATGCAGCACCAGTTAAATTGGACAGCGGGAAGCCTTCAGTCACACGAGCCTGCACACCCACAACCTCTGTAGACACAAGAGTATGATCATGATCCCGGCCCACCTGTTTGTACTGTAATAAACTTTACCTATTGTCTTTGAAGGAACACTCTTTTAATAGGTAACGAATCAGGACTTTGGCTGATACATTTCAACTTGACCCATGATCTCCGTCTAATGACGTACATTAAATCAGTGACGGTATTTTGATGGTATTGCTCGGTAATTATTGAGAAACGATATATTATATTGATTACATGTTGTTTAAAATAGAAAATTAACCATTTTAACTCCTCTTTATGCTTATTCTTACCTCAGTTACCATATGTTTCTCTATTTATGAATGCAAAAATTCAATGATTCGTTCAGATCTGTTTGTTTCTGCTAAAACACAACAGCTGGACACTTATCAAAGTCTTCCTTTAAGGTCGGGGTCACACGGCCTGTTTCTGAGGTCAACGCTGTCATCATTCTTCTCTCACGTCTGCCCTACAGATGGACCCAAACTAAGAGCTTAAGCCCTTCTCCAGAGGTACTGTGCAATCAAGGTATACGGATGTGAACAAAGTCCAAAATAAATCAGGTAAAGCGTCGATGTCGCTTAAAAGAAATGGCAGAACAGTAAGTACAGAAAAACTCCTTTCACACTGCTGTCTCACTTGACACTTTGCTAGTTTATCATCTCAATTTTTCTCTAAGTATTGGCGAGCAACGGCCTGGCTCCCCGGCCGTTCCCATGGTGACATGCCTATCAACGCCAGGCATGTGCAAACAGAGCAGCCTGAGCTAACAGTTTAGACTCTGCCTGCCCGTCTGTCTGTGAGCTTCCAGGAGCCCGTATGCTGGCTGTCGGTGAAAAACGCCACTGCAGCCGGTGTCAGAGCAGACAAAGGGCACACTGGCAGGTCTCTATTTGAGTTGGCACCGCTCCATGCACCAGTGCCTGAAAAATATCTCTGGAGCAAAGGAGGGGGCAGGCACAGTTGTGGGTCGGGTAACACACCCCAGACAAAAAGCACGGGGGATCAGCCCGGCTTGTCCCCAGGAGACACAGCAAAACATCAAGACAGGCCATGAAATCTTCCCAACAACACCGCGGCAAAGGCCCTGGCTTCCCACGGTGATTTACTGTAAAACATCGAGCAAACACGCTGGCTAATAATGGGGTAACAAAGAAGACACTGGCACAGGTAAACCAGCCAATCAGGGCTCTAGGAAAAAGTGTTTGGAATGACTTGTGAAAAGCTAACAGGAGCCCCTTGTCTGCTGATACGGCTCTGTGAAACATTCCCCAGCAGCAGCAGCAGCAGCAGCCTTTCCTCCCTCATGTCTAAACAGTCTTATTGATCAACACCGTTCCAGAAAATACGACAGCAACAGACTCGGGAGCTGGAGTGAGAACAGAACAGGGCGGATTACCCGATATAAACATACTTCAGGGCAGGGCTGCTCCATTGTGCAGCAGGCTGAAGTGCATACCACAAATGTAGACGATCACGAGGTTAAGTCCAAATCTTGACCTGAGAGTGACAGCAGCTGAATGGATATCCTGTTTTTAAGTGCTGAGCCGAATGAAAAAAGATAACACTGTCCTCTAAAAACACCTTCCCCTTTTTTTTTTTTTCTTCCTCAGCTGCAGAGGACTTTGTTCAGGTCACAAAAGGATCCTGTAGATCTAAAAAACCCTCAAGAGAGAAGCAGTTGTTGTTGGTACGAACTGAAAGGAGCGTTAGAGAATAATGTTTCATGTTTTATCATACCAGATGTTATTTTATGAGTCTCCCTTCCCGCTTTTTTTTTTTCCTGTTTTCCTGTATAATGCTAAACATTAAACCTCAAGAAATCGGATTCTGCAAACGATGGCGCAATTTTTTAGCCCCATTCTGTGTTAACGGGATAGTTTGGATTTTTGAAGTGGGGTTGTTTGAGGTATTCATGCATAGTCAGCGTATTACCTACAGGGTCATCCCCAAGCTGACAGGAATACTTGCATTGAAGCTAAGTAATATATATATATATATATATGCATTGGTGGAGTATTTTATTAACCTGAAAAAATCTATATAAGCATATGATAAATTTAGAAAATGTTGACCACTTTACGCTGCCTCCATACGGCAAATGAAGTTCACGCAGAAGGCACCATGTGTTCTGCACATTTACACTCCACAAAATGACGTCAAAGTTCACGTAACACAGATTAAAATGAACTAGTTGACTTTGTCGTTCACCTCCAGCACCTCATGCAACCCCGCTCCCAAGAAATCCAAACTATTCTCGACCTACAGTTCAGATGCACGGGGTCAGACAGGCATCTCTGTACATTGGCCTACACCCAGCTGCAGCCTCTGGCCAGACAAAGATTCCCTCTCTGCTTCCCAGAATCTGTTTGCCGCAGGAGCATGGCAGTTGACTTGGGAAGAGGCCCATATACTGAGAAAGTGACACAGGGCATGGGAGAAACTGGTGGTGAAGAAGACATCTATATATACAGCTGACATAGAGGGTGAAGTAAGAAAAAAGAGACGGCCAACAGCTGCGTCTTATATCAGAGGAAGGTAGGAATTGTTGTAGTCTGGGTTACCTTGCTGCTAACTTTGACTTTTGTGTGCCCGTAGATCCCATTACACCCCCTCTGACTCACTGAGGGGTGTCAGAGCTGCTCCTGCTGTAGGCAGAACGTTGCATATTTGACTGTTCCTGCAGCTGTCTGAGAGGGTCCCAGCTTTGTTTATCCACGCAGCAGAGGCCAGGGTCAAAATGCAGTTTCATACACAAAACTGAAGTCATATCCTGCACATGACAGCAGGAGATAACCATAATATTTACACGGCTCTATGTAAAGCTCGGTTTGCACAGCTTGCGATATAATTTAACGTACATGGACAGGTTGTCAAGAAGCCACTTTGCAGTGAGCGAAGTGATGCTTTTGTAATTACAGTGATGACTCAGAAGCTGAATCTGAGTCAACCTCTCCCAAGAGGTCTATTTTGGCGTTGCAGCCAGCCAGCTGGTAAATAAGACTTCAAATTAACCGCAGCCGCTGATGACTGGGGTGCGAGGCGAGACTGACCAGTGTTTGTCATGGGGCTTTTTCTAGTACGATCTTTCCTCCTGCGCCGCAACACCCCGGTGTAGTGACAGAGCAACATCTGGAAAAGCTTCCTGTAGCATCCGACAGGGAGTAAGGAATGAAGTCAGCTGCTGACAAAATGATGTGTCAAGTAAGTGTGACACATTTACAGCTCTGCCTTTACTTTCTCTGTGAAACATGTACACAGCTATTCAAATAGAGTCTCCAAAGTTTAAAATACACAAGTTATGTGAATCTATATACTCAGCAAGAAAAATTGGCAGAGTCTTTTCCTCCATATGGGAAAACACAAGGAAAACATTTGTTGAGACAATAAAAGTTCCACTCCTCCATTCCTTACCATGTGTAGGTGATAATTAGCGGTTGACCTAAATTGTGCTTGGAGTGCAGACGACATGGCACGCATTATAACACCTGAGCGCTATGAAGGTGCTAATAGGCTTTGCAGCAGACATAGGAAATAAATCTATGGGTTCCTGCAGTAGCCTCGGGTAAACATCATGCTCCTAATCACCAACGCCTCTTCAAAGAGCCGTTGGGAGCATAATGAGGTGGTTCACGGTGTAAAAACTCAACTTTTACAAGAAGCTTCACGTAGCCTTGAAAGTGGAGCATAGAAAGTTTGTCAGGATGAAGCGGGGCTTCTGTTGCTGGGCGAGCTCAGCCACAGGACCGATGCTGCTTTACTACTGCTGCAGCAGCGGGAACCGAGGAGAGGAGGCTTAATTTGAACAGGCTGTGGGAAGGAGCTGGCACATCCAGGGCAAACACTCTCACTATGGCTACAAATACTTGGCTTTCACTTTAAAAGAGAAAAAAAAGTGAATCATTTAAAGTTTTTCAGGAACGATGGATTTTAAAACACTTCTCAGAGCTGGTCATTCTGCAGAGGCTGCAACTAAAAGTGTAAACAAAACAGGTAAAAACTACAAAGCAACATCTCAGCAGATCTATTCTGATCCACAATAGAAAGAAGCTAAATGGAACCAGACTCATCAGATTTCTTGCTACAACTTTTTTTTTTTATACCTCACTATTTCCATTACAGCACTAAGCAATTTCATCTCCCAAATATTACATAAATCACATTAGTGCTCCTCCGGGCTCCCCAAAGCCCCATGCAATGTGAGAATCGATTGTTAAAAAAAAAAAGACAAAGTACAGCCAAAAGAAACGTAGACAAGAGGAGGAGAGTCCTTAGTTGAAAATAGAAGCTTTTTGTAGGAGCGACTTTATAAATATCCACTAAAGACCCACCTTCTCCCAAGAAACCAGCTTCTATCTCTTTGCACTCGGAGTCAAACAGTGAGGAAACAATTGCGATCCAAGACAGACACTCAAAGCCTTGTCTAAACTTGATGTCCTCAGGCAACGTCTTAGTCCTTTAGTGATTTATCATGGGGGGAGAATTAAGTGTTTCATTCTTCTCTTTGGGAATCCTGCCACATCACTCAGCAGCAGCACATAGACTCAGACGTGGTGCATTACAGATCTATATACTCATAAAGCTCTAAGAGCAGCAGTGGAAAGTAAAGATAATGGGTTAAAAGGTTGCATTGGAGTTTGGGAACAGCTTGGCCCGACTTGATCTAAGACTAGTTTTCATGTCTGGGGCGTATGGAGTGGAACTTGGCTCGGCTCCTACCTGGAGAATGTATTCCTGGCATAGTGCATGATGCTGTCGAAGTCATAGACTTCTCCCAGAGAGTCCACCTCCCCCGGCTCCATCTTCAAAAAGTTATACTCTTGTCCTGTGAAAGGGAAGAAAAAAAAGGAAAGAAGGGAAAAGCACAGATGAAATATGAAGCTGAGTCATACTGTGCAACCTTATGTATGTATGTCAAAGTTGAACACAGTTTTTTACTCTGTGTGAAAACTGAATCACACAATGAGGCTCCAGATAGGAGATACGGTGGATATATTGCAGTAATATTTTATGCATTTTTATGATGACAAATGTTTCTTTATTTTATAGACCAGGCTCTAAAAACAAAGGCTGAGGATGAGCGTATACCCAAATCAGGTTTTCACCATCTTAGCCGACACTTCCTGTGTGTACAGATACTTTTATTATTTTGTCTCTCACTGCATCTTTCCCACATTATTGCTGAGGGATCCATGAGACCTCGGCTCCTACCTGGTTGTATGTTGTCCCTGATAATGCTGACGTGTTCGTCTCGGTCGGGCCGCGTGTGTTCGTGCCAGAATCCGATCACGTGACCCAACTCGTGCACCACGATGCCAAACTTGTCGCAGTTTTTCCCAATGGATATGGCCTGGGGTCCCCCGCCACGACGACCCACGTAGGAGCAGCATCTATACGGATCAGCAGCCAGACACACACACACACAAACACAGAGGGAGTGTTAACAAAGCTGGAACACAGTGACTAGACTTTATGTTTTGTTAAATGAAAAAGAAAATTACTAGGTCAAAAATTGTGTCTCCCAGGAGAGAAAGGAATGTGTTTCTGGAACTATAATCAGGGTGCTATATCTGTTCCACTGGTAAATATCAGCACTTTCAAGGTGCGTTTTCAGGCTTTTCCAGCACCTTACATCTGTCAGGATTCTTACACTTTTTATGGACATAATTTCAAAACTCTTCCATGACCTTTTTGAGGACCCTTAGTCCAATGTTCATCACTGAGTTGATGAAGTTCTGGGAAACAATGCTTTAAATATAAATGTAGACTTGTGCTCTACAGACTTTGCATTGTCAACTCGAAGACACCTTTGTGATAGTAAAATGTCACATTAAGTTAAGCTACGTCGCATCAGCAGCTGCATAAAATACATTTGCCGTCATGTTATTGCATTGACTTGTATTCACGGGGGAATTCTGTTACAATTAATTTATTTAAACACCAACTTTTTTAAATAACTTCATTACTTTTCCAGTCTCAAAAAGTTGACTTGGATATTAATAGGTTTTCCATGCCTGTTGGTAAATCACATATTTATATACATTACAGTAAATATAGTATACTAATAAATTCACATATTCGTCACATTATACTAGATGCTGTTGTACTATGAACAACTTAAATTATTTTCCTAGAAAAGTCATCTGTTTGCAGGTAGACCTGGCCTCCTATACATCCAAAATTTCAAGCACTTCCAAGAACTATTTAAATCTTCCTGCACCCATAGGAACCCTGAAAATATAATGACTAGACTTTATGTTTTAGTAAATTAAAAAAATCACGAACAAGCAAATGGAAATAGCAGAAAGAGGCCAGAAAAGTGATGTTTCCCAGGGGAGGAGAAGAAGGAATGTGTTTCTGGCTCTATAACGTCTATATTTTTATGTGCTCCGAACATATATAATGGAGCTCGTAATGAGAACAACATTATTCCAACAACCTCCGCTCTGTTTTGCAGGAGCGCGCTACGAGGCGACCCGTCATCCACACATACAGCAGTGACATTCATTCATCCGTGTGCCAATGCAAATGCTGAGAGTGACGGTGGAAGCTGGCCGGCTGCAGCGCTCCATCTCAGCACGACATGAAAGGTTCAGTGTGGGAGTCTGGGAGGACGGGCACACACATCACGGCCCTGTGGGCCAGACAGCCGCTCTCTAATTACTGCGAGCCAGGCCGGGCTCTCCTGAGATACGCCTTGAACTTTGCACAGGACAGATGGGGGCCTGCTGAATATGCAGCAGAGTCAAACGTTCCCACTGCTAACCGCTGCCGCCTGCGTGGATAATGTCATCCCTGTTGCTCCAGAGGCCAGTTACCAGGCTAAAAATGGCTATCAACAGTTGGCCTGGAAAAAAGCTCCGTTTCATGAGCTGCATCCGCTTTCTGTTAGGCTGTTTGTGTTGAATGATACATATCAGTGGGAGAGGTACATTGTGTGTAATGACATAATGGTTGCAGCTTGCGGTTTGGATCTGTGCGAGGTTTAAACATGGGAACATTTTAAGTTTGTGCGTCCTCTGGGAGCCTCGTTAATACGTCTCCTAACAGCTCGGGCTACTTTTTTTCCTTGAAAATCTAAAATTAATAGGTTGCAGTGGTTTGTGTTTCCAGCAGCAAGTGCTTTAATTAAAAATATTTCGACACGACAGGGAAAAAAACATGCACTGATCAATTCTGAGGTTTTATGTTTCTCCCATAACATTGGATACTGGAAAGAAAACAAATAATTAGGTGGATATTTTGCAGATTTCTTCTGAATTTACTAAAAGTTAGCGTTCTTTTGCAGCGTGTAGTCATCACAGGCAGCGTATTAAAGCTCCAACTCTCCTGCACAATATTATGTGTTTCACATGATCTATATTGTTGTTGCTATGAATTAGATTAATTGTCTTCAAACAGTCATTTCCATTAAGAATGTAATGAAATCTTAAACAGATGGTTTATTCTCATGCTCTGAACTCTTTATCTCAACCTCAGCTGCACTAACATTCACCAAACTTTCCTGTTTTATTCCTAACTATATTCTGACCATTTTTACATCATCCAAAGTCCTATTTATAGAACATTTTGTTCCTAAAAACATGACAAAAAGACAAAAAAGACTTTTTGCAGCTTTTGACAGTATTTCCTTCTGTAATGAAACTTTCAATCCAATATATCGACAAAATAAAATACTAACTATGACATTTTCTTTATCTAATGTTCAGAATTAAATGCAATAAATGCAAATCAGCACATATTTAATGAGTTCCTGCACATTTGCAGATACAAACATCCAATTTCAGGAAACTTGTATTGCAAATAAATATTGTCTTAATGTAAACAACAAACTGGGGAACTTTCATTGTGATAAATATATAAATATATTACCCTATTCACCTGTAGTGTCTCCCCTTAATAAAAAAGAGCCACTTTGCAACAACAAGAGCCACATCCAGCACTTCACCTGATTATCCGTTAAAGAAAAAATGCTGAGTGGACACTGAGCCTAACTTTAGTGGAGTGCTGTAAACACGGTTACGGAGGAAGTCTCTCCCTGGGATGCGACTCTGCACGCCACGTTTGACACGAGTGCTCGGTGACTGATGCAGTGTGTTGATGAGGCACAGGAAACATTCCCGGCCACTGAATAGCCGACTCTCTCAGGACTGGTAGGGGGCTGAAATAACACAGAGCTCGCACAGAGAGAGAGACCTCGAACCGAGAGGAGGAACAATGGTGAACGGCTGCTGAGCAGGAAGCAAGGAAAAAAGTACTTGGGCACTAAATAATTAGCCGGAGATAACGAAGGCTCAACAGAGGCCGAGCATTGTTCGGCTCCTTCATGTGGGAGAGAAAAACCCCACTGACTCACCCACATGGTCGGTAGGTGAAGACAATGTAGCTCTCCTCCTGCGTCCTCTCAATAAAGGTCACACAGGTGTGCTTCTCCCAGTGCCGCATGGCTTGGCGGAATATAGCCCGCTGGCTGCCTGAATAGGATGACAGAGAGGGTGAGATCAGTGGAGCTGACTAACACACACACACACACACACACATACACACACATTTTATAGAAAAGGGGAGGTGAATAGAAGCAGGGACAGCTGGAAAGAACTCCAAGACCTGGAGAGAGTTTCTGGAAATGAAGTCATTTTAATGAAAACCTTTGAATATTTCATATAAAGTTTCATATATTGTATTTATTATATACTTTCTAGCACTTTTAAGGTACCTAAACTAAAAATGTCCAAACTCTCAAACGCTTAATCATGACACCTAAATTGTTTTCATATTGTTATTAACTTTTATTATTATTAATTAACCTTTTTGAACCACAGCAATCGATATATATTGTCCCTTTTTTATTTTACCACCACTACGCCATTGAATTTTGTCACTCCTTTTTTAATGCTGGTGAAAGTCTTTCCTCCACGGTTTCCAGGTATTAAACTTCCTTGAATAAAAGGCTATTCGGGAAAGGATGACTGGAAGATTTTACGCTCTAGGAAACGCACAAAGACAGACGGGTGAAATTCTTTATTTTCTTATTAATTCAACATGCTCCCATTCATATTACAGACGCCAGGAGACAACAAAGAATTTAGTTGAAAATCAAGCATTTTCAGGTGGTTTTATTGAAAAGTCAAGTACATTCCTAACCTAACCATCCTATTTTTTGTGCCAAGGACTTTTTTTGCCGTGGTATCAAAAGAGGCATCAAGAATCTTTTTTTAATACTAGTATCACTGGCAGTATCGCTGAACGTTGCTGGAGACTATTGTGCTGTAATCACTGGAAGCTTTTTGTCATAGAAACAACAACAACAACAACAACAACAAGGCTGGGAATATTTTCTTGATAAAGCGCCAGCATGAAGGGCTCCTCAGCAGCAGGCCTGTGCTTTTTATACCAAATAAAATCTCTATATGGAAACAAACATGGAAAGTCTTCAAGGTGTGATCATTATATGACAGAGCATTTCTTTATCTTTTGTTTTTTTAATAGAATTATGGAGAGAGGATGAGTAAATCTTTATTACTTACCACTGAAGTTCCCACTGATGACATATGGAATAACTCCCTCAGGCCAAACACGTTCAGGTCTGGAGGTCGCCGCCCTCTTCCTGCGGCGTGAAGCTTGCCTGTTTTGCCTGCTCTGATTGGTTGCTCCTGAAAATTTTAAACACAAAAACAACACCATCAATGACATTTCTGGGATCCAACAGAGCAAACGTCAGATAAAATGTGAACATTTTCATGAAGCACAAATATTCTTCACCAACGGATAATTCCTCGGATGACAAAAGAGCCTTTTAATCCTAAAACTACAGGATATTATTTCAAGGTTTGGTGCCATTCACGCATTTTAATTATTATTTCTCATTTCGGAAATTACATTTACTCCCTTAAAGAGACGTTTTATTAAAACAACACTGTTCTTCCCATTTTGCACAAAGGGATTTTATTGAAGCTGAATTCTTTCTTCTTCTTCCAAATTAATTTCACCATTTTAATGTCACTCAAACACACATAAATGCAGAGTAACCATGGAGACTAAGCTCCCACCTAAACCTGGTGATTATAATAAGACACATCCATATGTGAGGCACATATAGCACAACCTCCCTCCTGTACTTCATTATGCTGCAGAGCAGGCGTTACCTATATGTTAAGCAAATATAGCTGCTGGCACAGAAAATGTTTGCAATAATGGCAGGTCTGTGTTTTGGTGGTTTTTAATTAATGTACTTAAAGCTGGGGTAAGCAGTTTTATTCATTGGGCAGAAATGCCACAATTACCACTCAGCATATTGTAGCTTATTCAAGTGGTGTGAGGGAAGAAACTAGATTTCTGCTCCTTACTTTGGTTGTGTTTTTTTTTTTTTTTAATCTAGAACGTGATAGGAGAGTTTGGCCAATAACGGGTCATTTCAGAGAGAAGAAGATGCTTCATTTTCCCTCAAAAACATCAGTGTAGGGCAGCAAAAAACGACTCATTAACATTTTACACTGTCCTCCGCCGCCATCTTGCTGAGTGGTAGCGATTGACGACAATATGGAGTTTAAATATCTGGCATTCATGGTTCATGTATGAAAACAAAAGTAAATGATTTTTAACGTAGCTTACGTTTTTTACGTAACTTCTGTGGCTCACGTTTTGTGAATGACGTTTTTTTACGCTTACGTTTTACGTAACTTATGGTAGTCATCAAATCAATCATAGCAACTTCACTTTACGTACATTTATTTGCTTTTTTAACTTTTTTAACGCCTAACCAGGAAGTATTTTGCCCTAAACCTAGGTCAGTGGTTTTCTAGCATAAAGTCCCTAAAACTGTCTTTTGTAACCACAAAGTGCACGTGAATGTATACTTACATGTGTGCTATTTTTAGAACCCTATTCTTGTTCTTTTGGCTGTTAAACAAACATTGTTCATGCATGTGCGGTGTTGCTAACTTGCAGACTTCTTGCAAGATTAGGCAGCTTTTTAGACCTTTTTAACAACTTTATTTCTTTAAAAAAAAAGCAACAGGCTAGTCCATCAGGGAAAAAGCGAGAACTGTATTATTGTAATTCATGCATGCTGCTCAGAGTAATCACAGTCGACAGCTCTTCTGCCAACGGCTCTCCCTCTCCTCTCGGGCCGGGCGCAGGCAGTCAGAGCGCCATACAATTTATTAAGCAAAGATCGCGTCAAATCAGGAAGTAAAGTGGTGCTTCAACGTGTTATTTCCTGCCGCAACTAATATGAAAAAGAAAAGATGGTAAAATAAAGAGGAGAGTAATGTTTTATGACTTGTCAATGTTTACTTTTTTTCGAATGCATTGTATCATTGTACAGAAATATAGTTGTTTTCTCCTTTCTTTTCTCACAAAGAGAGAGAAAACCTGCTAACCCTTAGATACAGTTCACAGTGCAGGAATTTAACGGGTGTGTTGGGAAGAAGTCATGATTCAAAGCCTTATCATTTACACTTTTATGAAAAGACAATGTGCCGTTGTACCTTTATATTCTATTTCAGACAGATAACGATGTCTATTAGAGGGTTTTCTTTCCACACAAAGACTCCACCAGTGCTCATTTTCTCCTATTTGGGTTAAATGTGTTTCCCTTTAATGAAAACCTGCAGAATCCCCCTGGTACACTGATGCCTGTCTCTGGGTCTGGAGTTAATAAATGATTCATTTAACGTTTATTAAGACAATTAATTAACACGCTGACCTCTATCCAGTGAGGAGTTTTAATGTGATTTCTGCAGAAACAGAGGAGTTGGGATTTCTGGCACAACTTCCCCTTCTTGGCGAGGGGAGATAAGAGTGTGAGGAGGCCAAAACTCCAGCAGCACTTTATTGTGCAACATCACCTGGATGACCCTGATGAAGGCCACAAGCTGGAACGTGCTGGTCTCACAATAAAGTTTATACTCTATTCTATACGTATGGCTGAAGAAACAAAGACAAGTACATCTGGTTTCAGTACATCCTGCACATGGATTGTTTTTCCATAACAATACTAGCACTCATCTTTTCAAGCTAAATTTGATTAACATGCAAGCCACCCTGTGCACAGTTTTTTTTTTTATTTTCCTGGAACAATGTGTTCTGTTGGATTTCAGTCTGCAAGAGTAAATCTTAGCAGCCTGGCGAGATCAATTAGCACGTACACTTGTGCATGTGTTGAGGAAAAGTCTGATAACAGCCAAATCTGCTCACTGATAAGAAGGAGTGCTGGGGAGACAAAACTTGTTGAAGATGTGTTAATTACAATAATATGATTACATCTATCACCTTCATTCATAGTTGGACGGGGGAAGATTTTTAAGTCAAAGGTTTTATGTCTTGTTATTCTGATCATGTTATTTATTTATTCAAACCGAATGTCACTGATTTGTGTCGGGCAGAATAAAAAGGATTAGAGGTAACAACACCTGTAGAAAAGAAGAATTTAGATATACAGCTGCTGTGTTTCGGGTTAGTGAGGCGAAGTGACAGGCCCAGGAAATATTTTTAAACCTCAAATTGAATTAATTCACACCATGTGCAATACATAAAAATGATGATTTGTCCTTTTCCTTTAAAAGACGGCTCATTCAATAATTCATGCTTTTAAATCTTGTGCGTACACTGAAAACTAATCCTCAAAAGAGTGGGTGGAGAATACCAGAAAAACGATCATTTCACTTTTTATACTGATGTGTTTTTTTAAAGATGACGGCCCTTTAAGATATTTAAATGCACAGCATGTACGTTTCTGCTGCTACGGATCTTTCAATCTAAACAATAAAAGTTTTAACATGGTCCAGCTGTGGCGCGAAGCATCTGCAGTAAACTTCCCTCAGTGTTCATTGTTTGAGCCAAATTATGAGCAGAGGTTTCTTCCTCTGCAAAAACAAACAGGTTGAATAAAACGGAAAAATACTGAATAAAGCAGGTAAAAATCAGCCTCCGAGGGGCTGCGAGCTGCTGCTAACATTTGCTCAGCTTTTTTCTCTGATAACTTAACATCTATACATTCAGGAGGGTTTTAGCAGGAGCCGAATATACACAAAGGTCTCCTTCTCGCCATAAAACAAACAGACCCAGTGATTAAAACTGGTAGAACCCCTGAATAAAGCAGTTTCATGTCAAAACCCTGTGTTTCTGTCACGTTGTTTGGCAGAGCTGCCACGAATGTGTGCTCAGCTTGCCTCTGTGAGAACTTAAGATCCAGACGTCTGACGGCTAAAATCCTTCTGTATATAGTTAGAACGACCGAGATCTTAACAGTATATTTTCCTTTGACTTTTAGTACAAACTGCAGCTGCTCCTACAAGGTACCGACTGCTGCATGCTGCATGCATACAATTACTACTTCATCATAACACT
The DNA here is from genome assembly GCA_903364295.1 of Serranus cabrilla. Taxonomy (NCBI): domain Eukaryota; kingdom Metazoa; phylum Chordata; class Actinopteri; order Perciformes; family Serranidae; genus Serranus; species Serranus cabrilla. The sequence continues at coordinate 142,532 of CAFUXE010001245.1, read as the reverse complement.
GCGCCTTGAACTTTGACCCTCTTGCTCATAAATATGCTGCACAGAGGATTGTGGATCAGAATAGCCAGACTTTGCATACTGCAAAATGCAACTGGGTGCAAAGGGACATCCTGGTATTTTTGGCATGTTGCATTTGACCTAATAAGAAAGAGACACTGCTGTGTTTTTTTAAAGGATGAGCCTTATGCAACTACACTGGTAGTGGTGTTCATTTTTCAGCTCTGGAGTATCCTCTCCACTACACAACAATTAGATGCGCGGTGACTAACCTGCTCAAGTGGACAAATGGATATTCAGAGCTGAGTGTACACACAGTTTGTCTCAGTCGCAGTCCTGAGCCGTGCGTCTCCTCTTAACTCGCGGCCTCTGGGGTCACCGTTCAGTCAATAAATCGATGGTACCCAGTGGATATTCTTAGAGCGGCTGCAATGTGTTTTAAATCCTGCAAAGAGTCTCTTTTCCTCAGGATGCTCATTAACTGGAGTATAAAACAGCAAACTGACAAGCACCAACCTGCACCTACTTGTTGGCTGATGCTCACCTATACTTTATAGGATTGTGAAGCCTATCGGTCCCTGCCGACTCGCAGCTGCCGCTTAAATACCGCTTTTTATTTTAAGAGCAACATTTAACCTGACAAAGCCTTGCAATTACGGTGGAACATGATGATACAGGTGTAGCGACGTGTAGTGATAACAGGACAATTGTGGGAATAAACATTTAAAGAGCTATCTGCTGTGTGACAGGTGCTGCCGACTCTTAGGTGGAGAGGATGTGAGCGGTTTGACAGTGTTGAGAGCAAAATGTCCTCTTTATAGAATTGTTCCACAACATGGGAACCATTTCAGGTGTTTGGTTGCAATTGTGTTTCATCTAGAGTGCCAGTACAAAAAACACTCTGCCTCTAACAAGGGGCGTTCACCTCAAGTTGTAATCTTTGAAGAGTTGGTTTCTGTTGTCGTTACCTGCGTCCGTGTGATTAACAATCTGGACGGTCCTCTGAGCCAAATCTATTATCCTGTCCACTTTAAACGATCGCAGGTCCTCCTCATCGAGAGCGATGTCTCCCAGAAAGGCAACTGAAACAGAGAAACAGAGATGGCACATGTGAGACGATTGTGCAGAGCATCAGTCTGAGCCGCCAAGTTGCCTCGAGCTTTTCCTGCCGCTCAGACAGAGGAGGCTGCGTGGAGCAGAGGCCCCGTTAAAGCATGTATGGAAGGCCTGGAGCGTGTAACACATAAATATAAAAACATATACCTCATTCCTTTCTCCACTCTGCTGTGTTTACCCTGTCCTCGCAGTGAAATAGAAATAGAGTTGTGAAACAGCAGTGCGTCTGTTTGGATAACAGGAAAGCCGCCTTGTCTGGGCTCCAAATTACAGGATAGAAACGCTGCCGTATATATTGCACACGGTTCACGAAGGTTCATGCAATAAAGACAGTATGAACTCAGAACCCTGACTGTCGTATGATTAATTGAGCAGAGTCGAGTCCAGATGTTGCAAAACAACAGAACTGACACTATGTGCTTGGGCGCCCTCGGCTATAATGAGCGCTATCATATATGATACAGTGAGACATTGACACTGGAGAAATATGGGGCACCTTGAACAAGTAATAGCTCTTTAATGAGGCCAAGGAGAGGGAAAAATAACCAAACAGTCCCACTTTATGATGAATGTGCTTTATGGGAATCCTTTACTAAATGCCCAATTTCTATGGAGGATACGTTGGGAGTCCTCTCCAGGGACAGGGCGCTCACTTTTACAGGCTTTTAACACCAGCACGTCTCTAGAATTTATGGCCCAGTTTGTATGCAGGAGTTGGGGGTGATAGGGGGAGAAGAAGAGGAGAAGGGGGGGTATAAAAAAAAAGAAAAGGGGTGGCAGTGTAATCCGTGTCTGCACAGGAGATGACAACGACAGGGGAAGGGAAGAGAGGAAGAAGGCATATCCTCTCTGCCCACACCGCAGCTCTGAATAGGGAAGGCAGATGTGGAGCAGAGAGAAAATGACAGCCTTCTGCATGTGTGTTTGGAGGTTAGTGCGGTGGAGGGGGAGACCAACCCGGAGGGGGGAGAGGCCGGGAGAACTGCTGAACTGTAAAGCTAATGGCGACGGTGATTTACAGTAGTTGTGTTTGAATCTGTAAATCAGCCTTTACTGAGAAGGGAAACTCATCATGTGCAGATTAACTCGCTTTAAATTAGTTTTGAGGCTGTTTTTTTTCCTTCCAGCATGCACAGTGCTCATACAGCCTTTTTAAAAGGAAACTCAAGCACTTTTTAGGTACCTAAACCAAGATTTCTCTTAAAGCCTTTATCATCATTTCTGATTTGTTACTAGAAATGCAACTGCGAAAAAATAAAGTGTCAATGTATATTGACACCGTTTTCGGTCAAACTGTTCGTATTAACTTTGATTCTATTGATCATGATCATTAAATGCTAATTTTCTAAAGTAAGGGATCAACAGAGGACTCATCCAGCTAAATGATCACATTATCCTAGAAGAATATTTTCCAGGGCTGTCAATCGAAAAAGAGTTAATTGCACAGTTTGATTTGATGAATCGCCATGACATTTTTATTCAAACACTGTGGTAAAAAGCGACCTTTTTGAAAAATGGCCATGCCGGTTTTCCTCTGCAGAATTTTTCCGACCTTTATAGCGCAATTTAGACCGATTCCTGACTAAATATCACAAAAAAAACCCATAGATTCCTGAGCAAAGAATTTTGCATTAATACATGTTCAATATTTCAAATTAATTGCAGAAATTAACATGTTAATGCCGACAGCACAAAGCATATTCAAAACCTTGAAAACATAACAGTTAAAATTCAGCCTTTTCCAAACTTTGCATAAAACATAAACATCCACAGGAAAGACATGTTCTCTCCTGCGCTCCTATAAAAGTTTGACAGAGGCCTGAGACAAGAGAGAGAGAGAGAGAGAGAGAGAGAGAGAGAGAGAGAGA